>ML826652.1:0-24074 GCA_009831015.1 Picea engelmannii
TCTCATTATTCCATAATTAAGCATGGGTTCTCTTACTCCGCAAAGCGTCTTCCCGTGAGGGATTTCACCATAAGGGGACCACTTTGGAGTTCATCCATATTTACTTCTTATCAACCATGAAAAGACAATAATGAGTCATATTTGCATCAAACAATCTTGGGTCCATTACCCAAACCTTTGTGCTACGGGGCTTTCTTCAAGGGTTGACATCAATGACAACCAGCCTTAATCAACATACTTGACACTAAAGGGGGGGGGGTGAATCAGTGTCACAAAACTTTGGACAATTTTCCACTTTTCACAACTTAATTGAACAACAAATATTTATTTCATTTTCTCAATCAATATATATAAAAGAATAAATATTTTATTTATTAAATAACTTGAATGACTACATAAGATCAATCTTTGAATATCATCTTCATATCCAACTGGTGTGAGTTTGAAGCATTGCATCTTTTGATATTTGAACCATTGTACCTTTTCATTTAAAATGATAATTTTAAACATTAATTAATATCATTTTTCCTTTTTATTCTTTATTCATGTTTTCATGATTTAACTCTCTTTTAATCATGGTTGTGTATCAATTCATCTGTCCTCATGATTTGATCACAGACATGGATCGACTCATTAGATTGTACTCGTGCTTCTGCTGCGTTCTCGGTTCACCAACAGATCATATTCGATTATTTATCGATTCTCTGTATTGTTCTGGTGTAACTGTCTGTCGAATGAAATATGTATGAGGTGCTCCCTTCAAATCATTTTCATATGACCATAGGCATAGAACTACAAGCTTATTATTTAATCTTGACCTTTATTTTTCTTATTCCATATGATCACATGCGGTGACCAGGTGCTAGGCCAAATGATCGCTTGAGTGCTTATCAGAATCAATGGTCACGATTCAATCTCCCGATGAGATGGATGGCTGACGGAACTTCGCCCTTCGAAACTTCAAGATTTCAACTTTTCAAACCTTTCAAAACTTTCGAATCAGATTTCCCGAACATATCGAACAGTATACATTTATTTCGCGGAAACTGATCAATCGTCAGATTTGATTCTTACAAGGCTTAATCTGTTCGCTGGGTCTTAATCAAGCATTGAGATGGATGGCCACCATTTACTCCGAGACTTCATCTATTTCAAATTACTCTATCCTTCCACTATAGTATATCGACGGATGAGAATGCTCCCAAAGTGTTTCTTTGGATCAGACAGACCATGTCTACTTCAAGATTTTGTCATTTGCTAGTGGTGAAACTCCCGAAGTAATTCTTCCAGAGTGACGTAACTTATTGATGTCATGTGTTGACATGGAATGATCCAATTTCCTCTTGACACATGTCATCATATGATTATGCCATGTGTACTTGATGACATAGTCTTCTGACATGGTCTGCCACATGTCCTTGTTGACGTGGTTTGCCACACGTCCTTGCTGACGTGATCTGCCATATGTTTTTGCTGACATAATCTGCTGACGTAGATTTCCCACACGTCCTTGCTGATGTGGTCTACTAATGTGGTCTGCCAAATGTCCTCTTGAATCAGAAGGTTAAGGCTTACTTCAGATGATCCGATAGTCGAGAATTTATTTTGGCTCTCCGAGCTTCGGGAATTTCAAATCTCAAACTGAATTCTTGAAATGGGATTTTTCCAAAGCGTAACCTCCTCACATCAACAAGTCGATCTTGTTTGCGATGCAAATTTGCCTTGGATTAAATCCAATGACTCTCCATCTTTGCTTATCCTATCCTTCCTTTTAGTTCGATCCGACGATTGACGAAAATTTGGGTGATAGAGATCTCATATTTTCTACTTATCCTTCCCTTCCACTTAATTTTAATCCAATGGCTAATAGGATTTCAAATAAATGAGATCTCAGATATTTCTGCTTATCCTGTCCTTCCACTCAAAAGTGATCCAACGGTCGATGTGGACTCTTCGAAGCAGATTAGCGGTCGACGATGATTGCGGAACCACAACTTGCGAGTGATTTAACTCGACACCCAAACTCCATAATTTGAAGTTGTGCATTGTTGGTGAGTCAACCATAATCGTCGATCTGTGTAGCTGTAAGATCTTATAGTTCTGACTAATTGCGGGATTGGAAATAGCATGATGTTTAATAATTCTTTCAATTTCCACAATATATGCTTGTCGTTGATCTGGCGATTGCGCATCCGACGGTCACGACTTAATCTGACTTAATATGATTGTTTTTTGGATCAACCACAGTCGTTGATATTTGGGTTTATGAGATCTGATGATCTAAACCAATTGCGGGATTAGAACTAGCGAGTTGTTTAATTCTTCTTTCGCTCTCCGCAATTCATCCATGCCGTGTATCTGGCTTGCAGATATGACAGTCACGATCCTCCAATGGTCCTCAAGCCCTGTGACCAACGTTCGTTATATGAGATGATCAACACCGTCAGTTTCTTGATCAGACGACTATTGAGGCTTCTCACATTTTCTTGTGCATCGATCGACTTCTTAGTCTTTCCATCGATCGGACGACATTTCTAGAATGTGCTCTTCATTCACTAACTCTCCCGAGCTTTAATAATTGCTTGTGCATTCTTTTATGCACCGAAAGTCAGTCGCTAATTCTCCTGAGCTTTGATCAGAGGAACATTTTTGATCCTATCGTGATCAACAATAATCACGAATTGCTTCAACCTTAAGGTGATGTTCTTCTATCGATCTTTAGTATACTTTTCCTTCTGAGATTAACCTTGATGCTCTGCTTATTGTTTGACATTCTCTTTCCATCATTGACCCTTCATTACACATGGAAAGACCTTATTGGCCATCTTGAAACTAATGACAACTGTATAACTGATCATGACTGATTCATATTTCCATCATGACAACTTATTATGACTGTTGACATCAATGACAACACATGAATGACAATATGTCCAACACATGACCATAGGTTAAGAGTAGGGCCTCGTATTTGGGAAAAGGGGTGACGATAGGGATGAATATTAGGAGGAAGGCTTCTTGGGACAAGGGGAGTGAAATGATCATGAACACCATGGGAAGGAGGAAGTCCATAGGGAGTGGAAAAAACCACATGATGTTTAGAGAGGATGGATTGGAGGTTATGCGGCACAGAGGGTGTCTTAGTTGCTTGTATGGCATGGAGTTGGGAAATAATGCCAGAATGATATTTTTTGAGCAGATTTTCCATGCGATGGGAGATAATGATCTCTGGGTAACTGATGGTGATGCCTTGGAACTTATATTATTGGCCCTCCTGGTCCAATTACATGGTTAATTCCTTAAAATCCATGAGAATGGGACCCAAAGTCCTTATCCATTCTGCACCAACACAATGTCACAACCGCCCATGTCAATAGCAGACATATGATATTTCAGGTGGTATTCACCAAGTTGGAGACACACATTTTCACAATGCCCTCCACATTTCATGGACCCTCCATTGGCAATCATGATTTGAAAATTATTGACTACACAGGTATAACAATTAGTTTCTTGGGCAATCCGGTGATGAATAAAATTATGGGTGCTTCCACTATCAACAAGAATGATGACCTTCCTATGCTTGATGTAATCAATTAGCTTGAGGGTTTGGGGAGCAAAGAAGCCAGTGAGAGCATTTAGGGAAATGATTAGTTCTACTTTAGGAGGTTCTGAGGGAGGGGTTATGTCAGTGGGTTCAGGTGACCCTGACACAAGGGGAGCCTCAACATCCTCTGAGATGGCCATAAAAATATTTTGTTCCTTACACTTGTGTCCCAAAAAATATTTGTCATCACAATTGTAACAAAGGCCTTTGAGTTGGCGTTCAACCATTTCGGCCTTGGTCAATTTATGGATCTTTAGTGGAGTAGAAGGAGGAGTGGGAGTTACGGGTTTAGTGCGAGGAATAAAGGAGGGTTTTTGGTTTTGAGAAGAAACAACCTGTTGTTCTTCGTTATCTCTTTTAGTAGCATCCACCTAACTCTAAGGCTGAGACATGAGCACATGAGCACAAATATCATCCTTGAGGCCACTGATAAAACATTCTCGGAAAAAAGCATCAGACGTGCCTTGTTTATGAAAAGCCAATCGCTCAAAAGAAACTATAAAGTCTTCCACTGTGTCAGATTGTTTCAATGTTGTCAAATGACCTAAATGGTTGGTGTCAGTGTCAAAGTGTTCATAAATCTCTGCCACAAAGTGTGTACAAGCCAGATACCCTTGGCAAGTATTTTTTTCTCCATTGCCACCATTGCCAATGTTCTTGATCTAGATGGAGAACACCATACTGGAGTTTGTTCAACTCATACATAATGCCATACAAAGAGAAACAATGTTCCATTTGAGTTACCTAGATAGTGGGATCTGATCCATCAAATTTGGTCACATCCACACGGGGAAGGCGTAGGTCACGCTGAAAGTGATGGGGATGAAAATTTTGGGAATGA
Organism: Picea engelmannii; assembly: GCA_009831015.1. Classification (NCBI taxonomy): domain Eukaryota; kingdom Viridiplantae; phylum Streptophyta; class Pinopsida; order Pinales; family Pinaceae; genus Picea; species Picea engelmannii. The sequence continues at coordinate 4,449 of ML826652.1, forward strand.
GAGGAAGTTTCACCTTTGGTATGAAAAGGTGGTTCAGATAAGGGAAGATCTGCAGGGATATGCAGCTTGGCGCAGATCATCATAGCAATAGATTTAAGCTAGGTAGTAATATCTTGTTTGAGCTCTTGTTTGAGTTCCATGATTGAGACATCGATGGATGAATTCATCTTTTGATTGATGGTGGCAATATTGGCACTGAGTTGTCAAACTTCTTGTTGGTTTTTTGTGAAATTAGAGTGCAAGGTAGTGAAGCAAGCTTCCAAGTCTTGGCTACGGGTATGGGCCATGATGATGAGGGAACATGAAAAGGGGCGAGTGGGACCACACAAAATGGGTTATGGGTGAAGTGTATCACAACGATCAAGGTGACGATTTGAATCCAATGGGGTAAATCCCAAATAAGGGTGTTGGGTCCACAAGAAAAACAAATTTGTTGACAAATGATAGGTATGACTATAATAAGGGAGAAGAGAGAAATCCAACAGAATAGGTCTCAAATAATGGTGCCAAATAGATCCAGAATTTTTTTTTTTTTTTTACTCCTGCGGAGTTATACTCCAATCTGAAGAATACTGTAGTGATGAAATGCCCAAATGCTTAACAAGAAGAAATGTGTAGTAATTTCACAACTCAAATGCAGGAGACATAGTTGTGCCACAATAGATCTTTTCTATTCTGTTTTTGTTTCCATCCCAAGAGTTAGGTATTAAAGGGTTCTACAGAGAAGGGTTTTCCCTGTGCTATATCTCTCTAATATATGTGTGGGGTCCAACAGTAGTACTCGACCCAATATATCAGGGCACAAACTAATGAGGCATGACTGTTCCCTTAGCCATACTACCCGACTACCCAAGTACTAGAGAGTATCTTCCCGAGTACTGTTCTTGGTGGCACTATAGTAATCAGGCGACTGATCGGTTTATCTATAGAGGGCTTCAGGAGATCTAGGTTGATCCGTATACATGTGATGTCTGATGTGCTACCACTCGGATGGGTACCAACAAGGGTTACAAGGGTGGCCAACAGATGTGCGCATAAGTACCACTTGTATTTTCTGCGTGTATCAATCTCCGACCATGGGTTTATGTGCATAACGACAGATCTCTGTAGCTTAAAGACGTTGAAATATGTCTCTACCCTAAAAAAAAAATTAACCCACAATTTTCTGCTGAGGAAGGTGCTCTGATACCACTTGTAATATTCCAGATATATACAGTATGCAGAACAAAAATAAATAGACAGAAATGGCAGATGAACAACAATATAACTAGAACAACATCACAATAATACCGAAATGATACTAGAATAATACCAGAAAGAGCACTTTGATTATTGAGAGCAATGTTCACTTGCCTCTTTGAGGGGGAAACCTCCAACAGAGTAGAGCTCTATTACAATAATATCCAAGAAAAAAGTTTTCATACCCTCGACTCTTATTTATACTAAATATGTCTATCAAAATAACCATCTAGAGGAAGATCCTTCTAGAAGCGGAAGCTTCTATTAGGTCTTCTTACATTGTACGCATTCTTCCTTATTGCTAGGCCTTATTAATATTGACCTTTATTACATGGAAACATATTATTCTACCTACATGAGGGGTTAGGTCCCTAACACCAAGGAAGAACATGATTGGAAAGAGTGTTGGACATACATGGCTTTGTGGATGTAGAATGGGCTGGATATCTGGATTGTAGGAGATCTACAAGTGGGTATGTGTTTAACCTGTTTGGAGGAGCAATCAATTGGATGAGAAAAAGACAGTTTGTAGTGGCACTTTCAACTACAAAAGTTGGATACGTGGCAACCACTCATGCAAGCAAGGAAGGAGTATGGTTACAAAGATTGTGTTCATGTATTGGGTTGGTACAACAATCTGTAAGGATAGATTGTGACAGTCAGAGTGCAATTTTTCTAGCGAAGAACCCAACTTATCATTCAAAGATAAAGAATATTGATGTTCAATATCACTTTGTGAGAGACATGGTTGAAAAAAATAAGGTGTTTCTAATGAAGGTGGACACTTTGAAGAATGTTGCAGATTCATTAAAAAACATTGTGAGCACTGAGAAGTTATCTTGGTGTAGAGGATCTATGGGAATTACTGCCCTAGATTGTTGACTATGTAGCCCTGTAACCCCTTGTATGCAAAGAAAACAACAAGTGGGAGAATGTTGGATATGTGTTATATTATTTGCATGACTAGAAATAGTGTCTACGTTGCGCTAGGGGGTAATAGGGGGGGCCTGTTACACATGATTTTGGTCACTTTGTTGATGTCTTAACAATGATGTATTCAGGCTCCCAACAAGGACTTTTTGCCTGAGAAAAGTGGCTCTTGTCTCCTTCACAAAATATATTTTTAAGATGAGTTCGTAGGCTGCCTATGGCCGAGGGTGCGAGAATCCCTCATTCTCATAGGCCACCCACACTTAGGGTGCCAACTTATCGTAGGTTGCTCCATACACAGGGTGCGGACCTATTTTTAATATTGGAAAGGAGAAGAGGTCTCGAGGGTTCTAGAAGGGAATCTTCTAGAAAATGAGTTGGCATTCGCATGGTTGTCATTCTACCGACTTCTCAGATTTGATGGGATCATCCTCATCCATGTAATCCTTTCTCCTATATATTGAAAGGTTTCTCATGGAAAAGGTTAAGCAAGATTGAATGAAAAATTGGTGAAAGAATTGTGTGAAAAATCCTGCTTGGACAGAAGCTTGAAGACTCTATTTGGTCTATCAAGAGGAATTGGATCTTCTTCATGCAAGTACAAAGAAATTGTGTGTGTTGGAACCAAGGGTCATTGAAAGGAAGCTTGCAACATCAAGGCGATTAGGTTGCTTTCAATTAATATGATACAACGACATGTCCCTTTCCCATAAAGTCACTCTTACTTTATTGTGTAATTCCTTGATCATATGCATAAGTTGATGTTGAATATACTTTGTTATCTTCACTTTGGTTGGTTTGTGTTGTCTTGGACTTGACTTCACAAGAGCACTGGAGCGAAGTGGGAACAATAGAGACCTAAGGAAGCGATATAAAGGTATGTCACTTATTCCTTCCTATTAGTAGATTCAATGATTACAGCTTAGGGAAAGAGTCGTGTCCTGTCCTATTTTGTTCTAGATCTAGGTGGATCTAGGGAGATCTGTTAGTGTCCGCACCTACCGATTAGTCCGATAAAAAAATTGGCGACTCTGCTGGGGATGCAACCCATTTTTGGTGGTTTTTCCTTGGCCATTTTCTCTTAACTTACCGTTTTTCATTTCCATCAATCTTTGAGTCTTGAGGAAACCCTGATAGAATCCCTGGGTCCAGAAGTTCCTTCAAAAACTTTGTCCTTTTTCCAAATTTTGCTTAGTTTTAGGCCTTCTCACACTGCACCCTTCTAAAGCCTACGAGAATCACTAGAGTTCGCACCCTGCTATTCAGTCCAGTGCTAACCTCTCACACTCTGCTTATGACCAGCTTGTGAGAATCCTTCATTCTCGCACTGTACATCATTGCTATTTTGCGAACCCATTTGCAAATTTTTTGTATCTTTAGATGCCCAGATTTGTATGTGTGTCTGAAAAGAACTTCTCTAGCCAGTGATTGATTGTTTCTTGACTTCGAATTTCGTGAATGATTAGTCTTCGGAAATCGAAATCTCTTCTTGTTTATTTTCTCTCAACTGTTACCTCTTGACATTTTCTTAACAAGGATATAATCTCTAGTTGTGGAAATCCGAGTGCTTGTTTGGTTGGGAGTCGATGATCGATTTAAAAGTTGGAATTAATTGTCTTTTTCAATTGCTCATTACTTGGAAAATTGTTACCCACATGCATTGAAGAGACTAGTCTTGTCTGTTCGTTATTTTTGTCTTCATTGAAAGATTGGTTTGGGTTTTTTGTTGTATATTTCTTTTATCAGTTGCTAGTTTTTCTTAGTTCCACCACTGTTGTGTGCTTTCAGCTGATAAAAAAAAAAAAAAATTTCTTTTTTAGCAACTTTTTACTCGAAAATATTGGCATTCAATTGTTGAAATAGAACAAATAGAGGATTGGTATTTTTCATGATTGATTGATGTTGCATTTCAAAGAAGATCATATATCGTAGTTCGAATTGTTCCAGAAAACTCCTCTTTCCCTCCTATGAATATGATTCATCGAACACAAAATTTGTATCATTCATTCCTATCTATGCATTGTTGGGTCAGAGTCTCATACAACATCAGTTTCATTTCCGTCTCCTTTGAGTAACAAAAACCTTTAATAATATTGTGCAATTTTTAAAATTTAACTAGTAACTCTTTTCTAGGACTCTATTACACCAACATTAGCTAGGATAGAGCTTTGGAATAGGCAGTGAGATACACTCTCCAAAGCACAAAACACATAATAGCATCTTGTGGCAAGGAGTGTCAAATTCCATTTGCATCATTTTGTCTTGGGAAGCCCTTCTCACACAAGGGTCAAACCCGAGGTCGCATTGAGATTGACAGAGTTACTCACCTTTCTTTGTTGATATCAGTGTAGAGATTGCACGTATTACGGGGGTCACTTGAAGGTATACCCACAATGATGAGTGGAAGTCTCTCAAGCTGATTTCGGGCTAGATACCTTGCCTTTGCATGTGGATCAAACTATCGACTGTTCCCCCAGGCTTTATTGTTGTTGTTGGTAACCTTAGTGGCCTATCTTATTAGGGTCTTACATAGGGTGACTGTGAAGGGGAAAGTCTTCACGGTACCTGGAATCGACGTTGGCCAAACTCACTCGGGCTCCTTGGAGGGTATACCCACGATTGTGTGTGGGAGCTTGCACCAAGGTGTAAGTCCGTTAAGTAGGTCATCAACATAAATTTTCCACCCTAGCCCAACCCCTTCTCATCTCGTCATTGCGACGTTGGATTTCATCACCAACTAGTGACTTTGATATTAGAAGGTCTTGTTTTCTTGGTTTTGCTTCCTAGATTTTTACTAGAGCATGCTGTTTGTTTACCTAAGTTGACCATAGAATTTCCTTTATAAGTTTTTAACTCAATCACAGTTGACCCTCCACGTCGTTCACGTAGAATGAAAGGCTTAGCCCCAGAAAATCTGGAAGGTTCTCAACCCTTGCCTACCAACTCACCAAAGGGCTCTCCTCAACAGAGTGAAGTCCAAGACGTTACCACTCCACAAGTGGAAAGAACTAAATCTCTAGAACGGTTCCAAATTACCAATTCCCAAGAGGACTTTTGACTTCATCCCGACTCTGAGAGACGCATTGTGTGAGTGAATTCTTCCAGAGACGTGGTTGTTCAGTCTTCCAGATCACCGATTGGACCTTTCCTAGGACCTGAGGGTCAAGATCCTTTTTGGACTACTGGCATTTTCAGACGGGATCTCTTTGGCTCAGGAGCAGGCATTGATATCACTGTCTCACCTGAGCTACCCGAAACATCTGATCCAGACGTAGTACCTTTTACTACTGCTTATTATTTTCCTGGTACAGAAGCTCTGCGAGCTGACCACATCTTGACTCTCCCTTTACAAATGGTCCATTACACAGATACTACGAGTCTTCACACCGGGATTATCATGACTAGCCAAGCCCCCATTGGCACACCGCTTTCGCCCAGAGTCACCACGACACTTCCACCCAGACACTGTGCGTTGAATGCCTCTATTCCCGCTCCTACGCAAATCACATCCGGAACTCTTGGTGGTCCCACCCCTTCTGGGCACCATCCTCCCGGATTCATTACGATACTTCCTCCACCCCCTTTTAGAGGACCTCTTCCATCCTCTATCGGAGGCACTGATCCTAGTGGCACCATTCCATCGTTCACACCAAATTACCAGATTCCTGTTGGTGGACAATTTCACCAAGGAGGCCCAACTCAACCCCCCCTTGCAGGACAAATCCCAATTGGGACACAACCCTCGATTGGAGGGCAACCCCCACCGACCCCACCCTATGGACAAAACATACCTCCATATTTGGCCCAGTATTGGAATCATCTTATACAACATAAACCTCACCCGACTGGGGGGCAACAACTTCTGACTAGCTCCGTCATACCCCCTGGTACAGGCCAACCCTATCCAGGTACATCTAATCCTATTTGGGGCTTGAATGCTCTACCCCACGCCCCCATTCAAGGGTACAACCCTATGAGTTACTTTCCCCCACACCAACCACCGAATCTGCCCGAATCCTCACATTATATGCAGACTTCTTATGGTCCCACTGGTTTGTCGACGGGACTCCCTCCCCAAAGTCACCAGTACCCGCATGTGAATAGATAATTACCTTTCTTAGCCACCCTGGACCTCCCAGATCTGTCGAGAATTTTAAATGATCGGATCCGTCACTCTCCCCAATGGCCCACCATACCGTCCAAACTACCATCTGACATCCCTAAGTTCGATGGAAAATCGGGAGAGGACCTGAACAATCATGTAATGACTTTTCACCTTTGGTGCTCATCTAACTCCTTGATGGATGACTCTATTCGTTTACGCCTTTTTCAGCGAACCCTCACGGGTTCCGCCACGAAGTGGTATATAGAATTGCCACGAGGTTTCTTCGTCGACTTCAACACCCTTGCTATGGATTTCCTCACCCACTACTAGTTACCGATCTACTATGAAACAGGGACCAATATTTTGAGTTTTTTCAAACAAACCAAAGCCACTCATATCTTCGATCACATTCATGAGTGGCGACGGAGACGATGTCTCATCAAACTCGAACTTCCCGATCAGTTGCTGGCATAGTGGTTCACGAAATCATTTGTGAATGACATAGGTCATGACATCGCCATGGGTGGAGTTGTCATGGAAGAACAGACCATTAGTCATGCTCAACACCTTGACTGCGTTTACTCACAAACGGGTACTCTTTACGACTTACTCCCTGATGCACCTCGTCCTTCTACTTTCACCACTTCAACTACTCCTGCTGCTTCTCATGCAGTCGACGGTGTGATTGGCACTTTTCATGCCCAACCTCATTCCGTCCAAACCTCTAGCAACAACCCCCAACCCATTTCTTCTAATGTTCAAAATGCTCCGTCTCCTACCCCTCCCACCGACAAGACTTCTGAGGTAAATGTTGTTCAATCTACCCCTGTCGGTAAAAACAAATCCAGAAAGGGAAAGGGTAAGAATAAGGAGGACAAAAATAATTCGCAAACAGAGAGAACTAAAACACCACCTGTTGGAAATAGGGATAAGCGCAAACCCCGATACCCTTGTCTTATCTGTGGTGATGATCACTACACTAAGGATTGTCCATGACAAGCCGAGGTTACTAAGTTCCTTCAAGGGACCACAAAACCACCCACTCCGGTCATATTGTCACAACCATTCCCTTCTCAACAACATGCCCAATTGGTCATTCATGACCAACCTTCCCCCTCCAATACATCCTATGTCTTAATGTGTACAGGTGATTTAAAGCAGAATGACATCACACTTACCACTCGAGCCAAAGATTATTCTTCCTCTAAAGAGAAGGTTGATGCGATACCTCCTTTGTTAGTCCAACCATCTCCCATGACTCCACCTACCAATGGTCCTCTTCATCTCGAACGACGAAGCCTCGACACAGTTCTTCACCCTCCTCCAAAGGGCGTCGTTCGAAAATCGGCTTTCAATTCTCATGCCCGTGCTGCCCAGAACTATAGTATTGTTGAAGATCTGGCCCAAGCACCATCCGTGATGTCAACCCTCGAAGTCCTTCAAAATTGTCCTATACAATGGAAGGCACTGCTGAAAGCTATTGGTGGAATCAACCCTATGGATATGAATTTAATAATTTTCGACTTGGAAGATCACATTCCAAGGTTACCCCCTCAACTCACATTCCAAATACAAGTTATTGGCTCTGACAAAAACATTTGTAGAACAGTTATTGACGAGGGTGCCTCGACGTGTGTCATGTCTATTACCTACTGGAAATCCATCAGGTCTCCTCCTTTGACTGAATCCCACAACACACTCAAATCCTTTAATGGCTCCGGTTTTAAGCCTTATGGTGTCCTCCCTCCGTTTCCGATTATGTTAGAAGGAAAAATGGTCCAAGTTGAAGTGGAAGTCTTTGACGCTCCTCTTGATTAAAACCTTCTACTTGGTCATAGCTGGATTGATTCCATGCACGTAGTTGTGTCGACTCTTTTCCATGTCGTACGTTTCCCACATCAAGGAAAGGTAATTACCGTTGACCAATTATCCTTCTTTAACTCAGATGCACGTACTGACAACATATCATTCATTGCCAAAACCCCCCCAGATACGAGAACGTCGATGTGGGTCTTCTAAAGACTCCTCGTTAATGTGTACCTTCCCCATCCCACCACCCGATGTTCCAAATCCGTTTGTCACCTCGATCAACATGATATCCACCTCTATTCATGAAAATCTTGCGTCTCACAACCCATGGCTGGTACCCAACCCCGACGATCATCTTCGTTACGACAATGAAATGCCTTTGAGTCTGTTTGAATATGCCTATCAGGCCATTCAATTGACAACCCCTTCTACCCCTTCTCTTGGTGATTTATCTCCAGATCCTTTCTGCGTCATTTTTCCCATGGAAGAGATGATCATGTCTGTTATGGAAGACACCCCCTGGGACAATGGACATCATCGTTCCATCCTCTTCCTGGAACAACACACCATCGAGAGCTACCGACAGATCGTGACCCCATCGAGCATTGTCGTCATTTCTACCGTTATCGAGCCTACACATGATGTGTTTTTAGAAGGGAACTTAAGTAATATCTCACCCACCATCACCCTCGACATATCCATAAAACCTGGAATTGTCGAAAATGTGCATATCGGAGCTTCGTGTTCCCCCAACGAAATTGTCACCTACAAGTCATTTTTCAAAGAATTTCGTGACGTCTTCGCCTGGAGCTATGAAGAAATGCAAGGTATTGACCCCGACATTGTGATACATTAGATCAAGACATACCCAGACGCTAAACTCATCCGACAACGCTTTCATTCGGTCCACCCACGTAAAGCGACCACTATCAAGCTTGAAGTCGAGAAACTTCTCAAAGCCAGATTTATTTACCCGGTGGCTCTCACTGTCTGGGTTTCCAATCTTGTCCCAATCAACAAGAAACAAGGCACAATCCGCATGTGTGTTGATTATAGGGATATTAACAAAGCATGTCCTAAATACAACTTTCCTACCCCCTTCATCGGCCAGATCGTCGACAATTGTGCCGGAAGTGAAATCTTCTCTCTAATGGATGGTTTCTCCGGATATAATCAAATCAATATCGTTCCCGCAGACCAACACAAAACTTATTTTATTTGTCCTTGGGACACTTTTGCCTATCAGAAACTTCCTTTTGGTCTAAAAAATGTTGGCACAACTTTTCAGCGCGCTATGTCTTATGCCTTCCATGATATCAAGCACGTCATGCATCCATATCTAGACGACTTACCCGCTCATTCCATGCGCCATGTAGATCATCCAATACACCTCCGAGCCATTTTCCTTCGATGTCGGTTTTACCATATACGCTTGAATCCTCACAAATGTGTTTTTTGCGTAGAATCCAATCCACTTCTAGGATTTATTGTTTCACATCAAGGGATCAGGGTAGATCCCTTGAAGGTCGAGGCGATTCTCAATCTCCCTCCTCCTTCTTCGCTTCGCCAGTTACAAAGTTTGCAAGGGAAAGCAAACTTCCTTTGTCATTTCATCCCGAACTATGCCGAGCTAACTCTTGGATTTGCATGACTACTCAAAAAGGGGTCCGAGTTCTTATGGGATACCACTGCCAACAAAGCTTCCGAAGCTTTGAAACTGTCTCTGATATGTACCCCACTTCTCTTCCCACCTGATTACAGTCGCGATTATTTCCTCTACCTTGCAGCCTCGGATTACACCATCGCTATGGTTCTCGTCCAAGAGGATGATTCTCATTACGACCATGTCATCTATTACTTGAGTCGAAGTCTTACACCTACTGAAACCAAGTATTTACATGTTGAAAAACTGGCCTTGGCAGCTGTCCAAGTAGTTCAACGTTTTCGGCACTATATCCTCTCTCACAAGACTACGGTAATTTCTAAATGCAAACCTATGCAACACATTCTCACATGTCAACTGCAAAGGGGAAAATACTCCAAATGGATCATGATACTCCAGAAGTTTGACTTAGAATTTGAACGCGGTAAGTCCAAGAAATCCTTAGTGTTTTCCGAGTTGATATGCGACTTTCCTTGCTCTGAAACGGAAAATGTAGCAGCCGTTTCATTACTTGATGAATTCCTTTTCTTGATTAGTTCCGATGATCTTTGGTATGGAGATATCATCATATATCTCCAAACCCAAACTTTCCGACCCAATTTGTCTAGTACTGACCGCCGTCAAATACGCTACCAAGCCTGTCAGTAAATTATCCTCGGTGATACTCTGTATCGTCGTGGGATTGACTCAGTTTTTCGACGCTGCCTCATGTTTGACGAAGTCGAGAAAGCCCTAAATGACTGCCATTCTGGAGCCTGTGGTGGTCATATGTCTGGGTATGCTACTACCCAAAAGATCTTGTGAGCAGGGTATTTTTGGACCTCTTTATTTAACGATTGTATAATTTCCGTCCAAAAATGCCACGCTTGCTAGACCTACAACCATAAAATACGATCACATCCTGCTCCTCTTCACCCTGTGGTCTCCGTTGGTCGTTTTGCGAAATGGGATATCGATTTCATGACATGTCACCCTCACTCGCCCGGGGGGAATGGATACATTATTGTAGCCGTATACTATTTTATGAAATGGGCCGAGGTGATGCCGACATTTGACAACACCAGAAAGACCACAACATTATTCATATTCAATCACATCATAGATCGTTTTGGTGTTCCTCAGGCTATCGTCACTGATCATGATAGTCACTTTAGAAACTTCATGATGTCTGAACTCACTGAAAAGTTGGGTCTTCGCCATGAAAACTCAACACCCTATTACCCATAAGCCAACGGCCAAGTCGAAGCAATTAACAAAGTCCTCATTACCATGCTTCGACGAATGATAGGGATTCACAAAACGAGTTGGCACACGATGTTGTTTTCAGCATTGTGGGCTTACCGGACATCCGTTAAGTCTACTACCGGGTTTACACCATTCCGGTTAGTGTACGGTCTAGAAGCCATTCTGCCGATTGAATGTGAGATACCCTCCCTAAAACTAGCCGTCGAACTCCTCCCAAACACTTCTGCCGAAGAAGAGCGTCTGTTGTATCTCATGTGATTAGATGAAACTCGTCGTGACACCACCCTAGTCATAGAAGCCCAGAAGAAACGCGTCAAAGCCCAATACAACAAACATGTCAAGCCTCGCGTTTTCTCCGAAGGTGATCTGGTTCTCCTTTACGAACAAGATCGGGATATGCTAGGAGCAGGAAAATTCGAAGCTATGTGGCGAGGTCCTTATATCATTAAACAAGTTTTGGAGAAAGGAGCTTACGAGTTAGTGGACTACGACGGTATCCCTTTGAGTGAACCCAGAAATGGGTTGTACTTAAAGAAGTACTATGCCTAAGATCACATGTGCATGAGTACGTGTATTTTATTGTATCATACTTCTTGTGTGTTACTGTAGTATGTTTTTTTGTTATCTGGTCTCTTCCCTCGACTGCTTATGTTACATTGTGTTTGGTTTCCAGATGTCGGAGTTTTCTCTACCCCACATTAGCTTCGCTGATGGTTCTAGCCGTAGTACTCAGAACCTTGCTTCTGATGCTTGGGTAATTTACGCCCCTACAAATGAACTTATCACTTTACGAGGTGTGTGTCTCGACCGTGCGACCAACAATATTGCAGAATATAGCGTCGTTATCGAATTATTGATTGATGTTATTTCGCTCGGTATCCGCCACTTGGTTGTACGACTCGATTCACAGCTAGTAGTACTACAACTAAGTAATGTCTATGCTATTCGAAGTCCTACTTTATTACGGGTATATTTACGAATTCGCCTCTTGGAACATTATTTTGATTATATTGAGTATCAGCACATTCCTAGATGTCTAAATACATTGACTGATGCATTAGCTAACTATGTATTAGACAGACATTTGGACCATTTATAAACCAATCACATCACATGTATCACACAACACAAGTTAAGCCGGTAGAAGCCGTATATATGTATATAATGATAAAAAGTTTTTACAAAAAGTTTCTGTCCAAGGACCAAAATCTCAAAATGTGAAGCTCATAGCTTCTACAAAATAGCGTCATGGGTGACGCTCACGATAACACACAACTTCCCGAGCCACCCTACGAAGCAGTCGGCTAATAGACTCTGGCACGCCCACAGTGTGGCACTGATAATGCCTAGGGATCTCCTCAATAGCCATATCTGGAATGTCAACAGTCAACCCCTCCAAGTTTTGCTCCACTACCTCATAGTCTTCGGCATCCCATCGCGCCACTGGAGCCTCCTCTCCTCACCGCTGAATATGAGATGTTCCTGGAGGTTGATATGGCCCTACATCTGTCATCAAAAAGATATTTTTTGATTAGTTCTTGGAAAAACATAAAAACATTGTATATGATAAAAATTACAAAAACATTTAAAAGAACAAAACATGTACTTCTTACCTAGGTCACCCCACTGAGCATCCCCAGGTAGGGATAAATCTGGATCCCCTTGGAAGTCCAAAGTAGCGTATGCGTAGTCATCAACCATCAACATCTATGGCCGCAACCAGTCAAAGAATGAATCATTGTATTTGATGATGGGCCCAACTACGTGTTGGGCACTGAGGTTGCACGACCTCAGCATCCTCGGATCCTTTGGGGTCGGTAAACCCCACTCAACCTGTAATCTCAACAATGGGACCCTCTCGAGAAAGAAGGACACCAAAAGTGATCCGTACCCAAACTGCTTCAAGTCGCCCCTCTTGCATTTCATCAATTGCCTCTTCATAATGCGGAGAACTGCATCCGACCAGTTGAAGACTCGTGGCTCTGTGCACTCTATGGCATATTGGAAGTAGCTCTGGAGAGCCATGTGTGGAGTTGCGCTCCCGACCATGCATGCTATAGTGAACAAGATGGTTCACAGGGTCAAATTTTGGACCCCCCAAATGGCAACCTTGCCCTTGCTTCTTTCTACCTCTGGAACGCAGTAATGGCAACAATACTCACTCATAGGGAGCCCGCCACCTCGGCTACCGATCAAGCTAGCGTGGTACCCACACTATGATAACCCTGTTAGAAAGTATATATCCTCAATATCTAGGGTCAATGTGTGGACTCCCATGTGAAACAAGTATTGGTCTACGTCCCACATATGAACCAGGTACTCCAACAACCTGATTTGGGCCCTCATGCCCATAATCTGAAAGAATTTCAAGAGCCCATAGTCTCGGAGGGAAGCAATGATACCCAGGTCGTTCTCGGCAATGGAATCCTCCTCCTCATGTTCTTTTTCTTGCCACTCCACCATCATGATGGTCAAATGCCTACACAAGAACCATAAGAGAAGGGTCAACAACTTGTTTCAAACCTTGGCATAATTTTTATTGAGCAAAAATCAAATTGAATTTTCATTTTTTGGCCCCCGCAGGTGCCCCTTTAGCATAGTGCGAGATTCTCGCAGGTGCCCTTAAGGCCGCCTGCGAGAATCCTGGATTCTCGCAAGTCCCATATGGCTAGCCTGGGAGAATGCTCGAGCGCAAGTTTTGGCCCTAAAACGAGCCCAAAACCTTGAAACTTGCCAATAAAAACTAAAACTAAACCATGGAAAAGGTAGAAGATCAAGAGATTACCTCGTTGACGGAGATGGTTCACCAAATGGTCGCTTGTGCCTCCCACAATCGAGTAACAAAATTTGGGGGAAAACGAGGTTTTTTGGGCAAAGTTCTTGGAAAAATCACAATGAAAATGGTAAAAGCCCTTTTTACCCATATTTATTCACTTTTTACCATTTTTGTTGATTTTTATATTGTTTTGTCCATCAAACTTAATGCCTAATAGTCCTATGAGTGTGACTTTTTGCAGATATAGCAACTTTTGAAGTCCACACGAAGGAGTATGGATGTTTTTTCTTTTGTGTCGCATGTACGACTGCTTTTTATGGTTTTTGGAAAAACCTCGAGCTCAGTCTTCGTTCATTCTCGCGCTCAAAAATACATGAGAATGTAACTGAGTATACTTTTCTCATCTTTTCATACTCGTCATGGTAACACGAAAAGGATGAACGCTAAGGAGTATCCTTTAAGCTCTTTTCACACTCCTTAAAAATGAAAAGATCACCGAGCAACCTTGTTCTGTTCACGCTCGTAAAAGTATTTGAACAAAACGTTCGATGGGTGATAGTTTATCACTTTTTCGGTCCTGTCGAACTATTTTACGAAAAAGGAACTGAGAGAGTTCTCTTAAGTGTTTTTCAGACTCTCAAAACATGAAAAACCCCCGAGTTTTCTATCTTTGGACTCATTAAACAAACATCGAAAGACCCGTAATGGGATCGAACCACTCCTTCCTAGGGTTCGTTAAACATACTCCGAGGGACTCGTTCGAAGGATGAGATTACATCAACAAGCATATGTTATCCTCCTTAAGCTTGCGTAAAAATAAAGAGGTACTCGCCAGAAATGGTGGGGAAAATTTTGGGAAAGGGATGTGTTTTCGTATTCATATTAATGGCAGTAAGTGTCACTCTTGAACATGACACCCCCTATTCATTATTTGAAGCCGGTTTGGGAAATCCATTTGTCTCTCATTCGACTTGCTACAAGGTCATATCCTGGGTCATCTCTGCGTCAGTGCTTCCAAGTCCTTGGTCGTGTCATTCATATGTTCAAGAGAAGTTCATTCCAACCCTCTATTGAGTCGGCCATCTGCAGTTGTCAATTCTTTCCGTGTCGGCCTTCCTTGTGTCTGTTTTGACCTATATTCATACTTTGTTTCACCTTCAAAATATGTTACTTATTTCGTGTCATTGATGGGTGATAAATCAAGGCCCTCCTATGACGAGCCTTGTTCCGTCGACTCCAACTCATTATCCAGAGACAAGACTTAGAAATTATTTGGTACCTTGGAACTTGCATGCCACAATGGCAGGTTTCCTCGCTTTCGATAGTGGGTTTTCATTATTGACCCCTGATTGGGAGGTTCCATCGAATGTTCGACCTCAGATCATTTATTCACAATCGTTGGATTGTACTAGTGTACCTTTGGAGTCATTGACATTAATGGTGATTTCCCTCGCACTTGTTAACGGTTTCATCAATGACCGGTAATCAAGTGGTTTCTACCATGTTCGACTTCAACACATGTAATCACATGGCTAGATTCGTACTTTCGGGTGATGGGATTGAAGACCCTGGGTCCCATATTTTGATCCAGGCTGCGATGGAGTATGTATGATTTGCATCAACACATAGATCCACTTTGTATGTCATGTGGCTATGTCATCTTAATTTGAGTCTTCTCACATAGATCCACAGTGTATTCCTGGTGGCTATGCAGTATTTTTGACGTCATGGATCCACGATGTATGATTGGTGGCCATGACCTATGTTCATGATGTCATTCATCTGTGATCTGAGTATGGGAATGCCTACCTCAGAACTGGTATAATATTCTGCAGATGCTTGGTTGTTTGCAGGTTTCTGATTAGGTGCACTCCTGGTTTCTGACACACACACGTAGTTTACAAAGTATTTCGGCTGTCACTGATTCTGTCTTCACACTTTGGGGGGCATTCTGTTACACATGATTTTGGTCACTTTGGTGATGTCTCAACAGAGATGTATTCAGGCTCCCAACAAGGACTTTTTGCCTGAGAAAAGTGGCTCTTGTCTCCTTCCAAAAACATATTTTTAAGATGAGTTCGCAGGCTGCCTATGGCCTAGGGTGTGAGAATCCCTCATTCTCGCATGCCACCCACACTTAGGGTGTGAACTTCTTGCAGTCTGCTCCATACACAGGGTGCGAACTTGTTTTTAAGCTTGGAAAGGAGAAGAGGTCTCAAGGTTTCTAGAAGGGAATCTTCTAGAAAATGAGTTGGCAATCGCATGGTTGTCATTCTACTAACTTCTCAGATTTGATGGGATCATCCTCATCCATGTAACCATCTCTCATTTCTCCTATATATTGAAAGGTTTCTCATGGAAAAGGTTAAGCAAGATTGAATGAAGAATTGGTGAAAGAATTGTGTGAAGAATCCTGCTTGGACAGAAGCTTGAAAACTCTATTTGGTCTATCAAGAGGAATTGGATCTTCTTCATGCAAGTATAGAGCAATTGTGTGTATTGGAACTAAGGGTCATTGAAAGGAAGCTTGCAACATCAAGGCGATCAAGTTGTATCTTCTACTTTCAATTAATATGATACAAAGGCATGTCCCTTTCCCATAAAGTCACTCTTACTTTATTGTGTAATTCCTTGATCATATGCATAAGTTGATGTTGAATATACTTTGCTATCTTCACTTTGGTTGGTTTGTGTTGTCTTGGACTTGACTTCACGAGAGCACCAGAGTGAAGTGGGAACAACAGATACCTAAGGAAGCGATATAAAGGTATGTCACTTATTCCTTCCTATTAGTAGATTCAATGATTACAACTTAGGGAAATAGTCGTGTCCTGTCCTGTTTTGTTCTAGATCCAGGTGGATCTAGGGAGATATGTTAGTGTCTGCACCTACCGATTAGTCTTATAACAGGGCCGTTGGCCCCCTCCTTGGGGATTTGTAGGGGGGCGGAGCCCCCCTAAGAGGGTGTTCGAGGGAAGCGCCCCTAAATTTTTTTCCTCAGTTTTTGTGTCCATTTTTGGGCAGTCCTCAGTTTTCGTGTCCATTTATGGGCAATTTTTCAGCACATGGTTTTTTCGTCGATGGTTTTCTATTTTCGATTAAGAAATTAGGGTTTTTGACTAATGTATGTCATTGGATTACGTACTGGATGCCGCTGGATCCTATATGTATATTGTATTGTAAACAATGTATGTTGTGAATGAATTTAGAATGCGTTGGTTTTCCTAGTTTGGGTTTCTAGGTGAAAAATATGTGTGTAATGTGTGTATTTTCCATTGTATCTTTGTTGGCATATTTATTACGGACAAAAGGAAGAGAATTTGTTTTTCATTGATGGCAATCTCAACCCGATGATGATGAACAAGAGAAAGTGGCAAGACCAACAACGCAACGATGATGGCATGGCAAGATCAGAAGCGTAAGCTTAGGAGGAGGAGCAACAATGATTGTTGGATCACCCATCCCAAATTTCCAATGGCTGTCAGATCTGAATTAAGATAGGAGGAGCACGTAGAAGAGGATAACAGATCTCATTCGTCAAATCTGAGCGTGAAGACCGATCATCGTCGGATCCAGAAGAAGGAGCACAATCTTTAAGTACAAGATGAAGCGGGCTTACAAAGTTCCGAAAGAAGGAGGATCATTGATCCAAGAAGGACATGTGGCGAAAGATCAGGGCATGACAAAGGCTCTATTTCAGAGTTTTGCAGATCGGGAAATCCAAAAGGAGGAGGTGCTCTAACCCCTCAAACTTGCAATATGCGAAATCGTGATAAACAATTATGATCGTTGGATGCCGACTACACATGGCGAGAGGTCATATTTTCATTGACTGGAAATTCAAAGGAAGGATGAGCTCTATCCTTTGAAATTGTGAAACACGAAACCACAATTCAATCTGAGTCGTTGATCAAGGGAGAGTGTGGACCATTGATCTAGCTCCATTTCGGAGTTTCAGATACTGGGAGTTGGAGGAGTCAAGGAGACTCACGGAAAAATCATGAAGTGATTTTTGGCACAGCCTGTGGTTACCACTGGTGGTCACGTCAGGGAAAGAAACTAGCAATGCTAAGCTCCATTTCAGAGTTTCGGTGATCGCGACATGGAGAGTCGAGATGCCTGGCCACAGGATTCCCGAAATCGCGAGTCGCGAAAGCGCTTTATGGATAAGTGCTTGGTCACAACCATGGGCACGTGAAGGAAGGATCTTGCAAGTTGCAAGGCTCCATTTCATGATCAGGAGTTGGAAGAGTCAGAGTGTCTCACAACAAAATTCGCGAAATGCGAAAGTGCATAGTGCCTGTTGGTGTAGCCGGTGGTCACGAAAATGGAAGGTACTAATTTCTAAGCCCTATTGTTGGAGATTGCAACATGGAAAGTCGAGAATCCTCACCACAAGATGTCTGAAATGCAAAATGTGAAATCAATTTCTGATTAACATGTGGTCACAGCCAGTGGGCACATGGGATAAACGCGAGATCCCGTGGATGTATTCCAACGATGCTGGTTTATGTAATCCAACGATGCTGTTTTTTGGGAATATGATCGAAGGGCCACTATTTCTCTTCATGATTAACTGTCCAGTTACAATTCAGTTAGCTGAACTTAATCATGATTCTTGAACAATTGGCGATTCAGTTGTTGAGGCATTTTTTTTTGCTGAAGGAGATTCAAGGTGTAACTAAAGAGGTTGGTGTGGATAAAAAGAGATATGAAGTGACTGTGTACAGTTAGTTGTTCTGACTGAAAAATGATGTAAACAGGGAGAAAGGAAAATCATAGAATGCACGGTGTGGGATCAAACTCATAAATGATAAACATAAGATGAACAGAGCAGAAGTATAATGAAGCAGAGAAGAATTGCAGAACATAGGATAATTGGTAAGAATTGATATATTTGTACTGATGGTTATTCATTCATTTATTTATAATTAAGGAGGTAGGGTAGTGCTAGGGAGGACTGTGGTCCTCTGATATTCAAGTTGGTTCTTGAATATTGGAAGTTGTATCTTCCATCTAGTTGTGGCTAGAAAAACAGGGTGCCAGGGTGGTACTTGGGAAAACATAGAGTTTTCTGTATGCAAGTTGGTGCTTGTATAAGTGAAAGTAGGTGCTTCCATCTAGTCGGTGCTGAAACACTTAGGGAGTTAGTGCTTCCTTCTAGTGGGTTCTAGAGAAACCAGAGAGTTGGTGCTCTCAACAAGTTGGAGCTTGTAAAATAGATGTAGTAGCCTCACATTGAGTTGGTGCTCAAAGATAGATGATATACATAACTTAAAAGACTACCTATCATTCGAAGAAGAAGAGGTTTTCTCCCTTTATGGGTTTCCTCATGAAAATATGTCTCTGTATATATCTTATGTGTGACTGATGTTCATTATTTATGTTGTTCATATCTTGTATAATATTGATGGTCACTTGAAAGAGATTAAAAATTATTTGAATAGTCATAAATTGTTTAAGCACAGTAACAACTGATTCACCCCCCCTCTCAGTTGTCTTAGTAATTTCAATAATTGGTATTAGAGAGGGTTCCTTTTATTTAAAGGTAGATCTGTAAGCTTAAACATGACAAGTCATGAAGGGATTTCAACCAGTAAGCCTCCTCTGTTTAGTGGAACAATTTTTTCCTTTTGGATGGTTAGAATGAGAAAATACCTAATGGCCTTAGTTGCTGATGTTTGGGATGTAGTAGAGACTGGATACATAAAGCCTAATGTGCTAGCTTCCAAGGATGATAGGTTAGAATTTAGCTTTAATGCTAAGGGAATGAATGCTATCTTGAATGGACTTGCAGAAGCTGAGTTTGTAAAGGTGATACATTTTCAAACTGCCAAAGAAATGTGGGATAAACTTATT
>ML826652.1:48568-62941 GCA_009831015.1 Picea engelmannii
ACAATTCTGCAATGATGGCTTGTTTATCTTTGAATTCTTTATGTGGAAATGCTTTGAGCCATGTCATATAATTTTCAATGAGTTCTTCATTTCCCACCAATCGATGGGCTTTTGAAATATTAATAGCCACTGGTAAATCATTTGCCCAAACTTGGTCAAATGGATTTGGATATAAAAGGATTAGCACCAATGGAACAACATTCACAAGGAAGTTCATTCCTCCTAAAATGTAAACTTTTTAGGTAAGTGTCGAACCTGGCCGGATGCAATCTTTTTTGGCAGAGACCATCTCTTATTTCCCAATCTGCAAATGGAGATTCTAGAAGAAACATAGGAAACAAAGAATCATGACTATAAGTTTCTGTTTCTTGCACATAAGCTGTGTGGATCTATTCTTCTATATCTGTCATATTTAGGCCTCTAAAAGTTTTTCTGACTTTGCTATCCATGATAACTTCTTCGAGTTCAAAAAACTTTGAAGTTAGATATATGCCTACTGCAAAGTCTATACATTTAATAATTCTATAATACCAGAGAGTTAACAAAGTTTTTATCATCTCTGATGTCCATACTATTTCAACTGGCCAGTCATTATCCAAGTTTACAAAGAAGAGATTTACCTTCATATCGTCTTGGCAATATATTCTGCACAATTCATTGGGAATATTAAGACTAGTCCCAATATTTCTAGTTTTGTAGGCTCGACATTTTGTTATCCATTTATTTCTTTGGAGCCTCATCCCAATGACCTTCTTGATTTCTGTTGCTGCATTTAGCTGTTCTCTGTCTAATATTTGCATTATGATAGCCAGAGTTTGTAAACTATCATGTTCCTGTAACTCAAATAAAGCAATGTTAGGATTTAACAATTTAACCCTGAATGCTTTATTCATTTCTTTCATTTCTCTGGTCATAGAATCTGCTAACCATTTGGTGTTTCCTGGAATCCATTCAACATCAAATTCATATTGTTGAAACCAAATTTGCCAAGATAACAATCTTCCTCTAGCTAATTGCCTATCAATTTTTTCATTTAGAAAATGCTTAAAATTCATGCTGTCTGTTCTAATCAGAAATTTGACAGGAGCTAGATAAAGTTCCATCTTTTGGATTCCATTGAAGATTGCCAGTGTTTCTTTTTCTGCTGCAAAATAAGATTTTTGGTCAGAAGTAAATTCACCAGACTTGTAGGCACAAATATGCTCTTCACCATCTATTTTTTCAAAAAGAATAGCCGCCCAAAATTCATCACTTGCATCAGTTTGTAAAATAAGCTTACCATTCCCTGGCGGTTTTAACTGAGGTAGCGATTGACATTCTTCTTTTAACTATTGGACTGCCATTGTAGCAGTGGGAGACCATCCACCCGATAAATGTTGTCGAATAGCAACAATCTTTTCGGCTAGGCGAGGAATGTATTTATGTACATAGTTTAAAATTCCCAAAAAATTTTGAATTTGATTTTTGTTTTCCAGCTGATCCGGAAAACCCACAATATTTTGTACAATGTGTGGCTGCATCTGAATTTTTCCGTCTATAATACAGATGCCTAGGAATTCCATGGTTGTTCTAAACAACTCAATTTTCTTATCAGACATAACTATTCCGTGCTTTTCACATTCGGAAGTAAAAACGGCTAGATGTTATACATGGTCTTCTTCATTTTGACTATGGACTAGAATATCATCAATATATACGATTACAAAATCATATTTGTTGAATATACTATCCATTCTTCTCTAGAAATAAGAAGGAACGTTCTTTAAACCAAAAGGAATTACTTTCCATTGAAACAATCCAGCAGGACAAGTAAATGTCGTTTTATGCCTGTCTTCTGGCCTGATTTGTACCTGATAGTAACCACTCTTCATATCGAATTTAGAGAATATTTTACTATTCTGCAATTTCTGCATCAACACTTCTTGCCTAGGTAGAGGATAATGAAAATCTTTTGTAATTGCATTTAGTGGTTTATAGTTAACCACTAATCTAGCTTTTCCTCTTACTACTTCAGCATGATTTCTTACAATAAATGCAGAGCAACAGTAGTGAGAGTTAGAGGGTTCTATTAACTTCATGGCCATTAGCTCTTCAATCTGATTTTTAATTTCTTGTTCATCAACAAGAGTGTAGGGAATTAACTTACCAGTTATTCCATTATCATGCAGAGTCTCTATCTCCATGCTTGGGCTTGCAACATCCCAAAAAGCTTGAGGATCGCTTGAAAAATATTTTAGTAGTTTCTCAAGGATTGGTCTATGCTCAGGTTTTAGATCTTCAATTCTTGCTGCTTTGTTTTTGTGCTTGATGTTCCTCTTTTCTTCATAAAACTCAAGAACTTTCTTCCAATCTCTTGAATCATTCTTGGGCCTTCTTTTTCCTGCAATTTTCTTGGCACTTGCTTTTTTATTTGCAACATCAGTAGTATCCAAAGATAACCTCTCAACAGATATGGCTTTCTTTTTAATATTACAAATAATTTTGTCTGCAGCAATGGTGAATGGCATAACAAATTCTATAAAAGGCATACCCAAAGACAAACTGCTAGAAGGATCATAATGTCGAATCACATTAATCTTTAACTGCTGACCTCCCACTTTTATATTTGCATTGTCCAAATAATGAGAAATCATGATATTTCCATTCAATGTTTCAGAGTGAAAAATATTCTTCAAAGGCTTCCATTGATTTTTGAATAGACTTGGTCTAGCAATATTGTTTGATCCTCTACTATCAATAAAGGCATGCAGAGAAACCCACTCTTTTCCTATCTGTACTTCGACTGGAATATAAACAAGGTTGTTAACCTTTACCATTTTCTTTAAAAATTTATT
Source organism: Picea engelmannii (assembly GCA_009831015.1). Taxonomy (NCBI): domain Eukaryota; kingdom Viridiplantae; phylum Streptophyta; class Pinopsida; order Pinales; family Pinaceae; genus Picea; species Picea engelmannii. The sequence goes on from ML826652.1 coordinate 51,403, forward strand.
TTCAGCTTCTTCATCATACTGTGGAATATCAAGAGTTTTCATGTTTAAGCCATTCATTTTCTTTGGAAATGGACACAAAGAACTGACCTTTTTGAAAAATTCTTCATTAATAGGCTCTTTTCCTTTCTTTTTCTGAGGTAGGGGCTGGAATACAGGTTCTTCTTCTGAATCGATTTCAGCTTCTTCCTCTTCAGCTTCTTCTGTAGTTGAAATACTTTGACAGTTTGAACAAGAAGTTGTTAGTGCACTATCTGAATAATCAACATAGTTCATTTTTTGACAATAATCAACTTCCTTTTCTGATAAGTCGGCTTCATCTTCAGATATAATGTAGACTTCATCAATTTCATCTTGAGAGCTTACCATAGACCAGTCATCAACAAATTCTTCTATTTCACAACATTTTTTAAGTTTTGATGAAGAGCTTTTAGGACATTTAGCAGAAAAATGTCCTTGTTCTTTACAGATAAAACAACATCCCTTTTTCTTTGGATTTGTCCTTCTTTTTATATACCTGTATTTTCAGAATGGATTTCTAGCATTAGCCATTCTTTTTACTTTGTACTTCCCATATCGCTTGTGCTTCTTTTTGTTCTTGGACTTAAATGGAGTCCATGGGAGTACTTCTCTGCAACAGTCCAAGGAGGGACTGGTAGATTCTTGAGCGTTCTTCATCCAACATAAATATTTCATTTTTTATGAACACTTTTGAATCAAATCTATCCAATAGACTTTGTTTAAGGATATCTCTTTAGCCTCATAATCTTTCCTGACAAGGTCACCAATGTTGTTAGGAAGTTTGGACAAATATGTGACTTTTGTCATCAAATCATTTGTTAGCTGCGATCAGATAACCAATTTAAAATATTGGCGAGAAAATTCATCTAGATATTTTGCCTTGTCTAACTTCATTCTTGATAACTCAGTCATGGCAGCTATTCTTTTGTCTGTTGGTTCGGGACAGAATTGGATCATCAATAAAATTTCTAAAGTATTTAGTCCTTGAATGATTACACTGTCTCTTTGGACTTATTCTGGGGCAGTCCACCAATAATAGACCATACCGACCATTCTTCTTTAAGCCATAGAAAATATATTCCAATTATCTAGTTTGTTTGTCAACTGAATTTGATGCAGACTTCCTACCCATACCCTGATAGCATCTTCAGGAGTCTCTGATTCATCTAGGTCTAGTACATAGCCTGATGGATTTGTAGCCATCAAATCTCCTTCTATTTTGGGTATTCTTCCAACCTGTTTAACTACATGAGCCTTGTTGACACTTGGTCTGATAAAGTCTGGAAATAGCTTTGCTGCATCTTCCAGTTTTAATCCTCTAATATTTTTAGGCTCTGGCTTTTCTCTGGCCTTAGCTATCTGGAAGCTATCATCAGTCACTTTCTTTTTAGATGCTTGTTTGTATTTTTCTTTGAAGTCTTTAACTTCACTTCCTTCTCCATTGGAGAAATCAGGAGATTTATCAGAAAGTGGTATAGATTGAGTTTGTTTTTCAAGCTGCAGAGCTTGAAATTGTTCTGAAAGAGAAGAATATTTAGTAGGAGATTCATAGGGTTCATCAATAGAGGTTTCTGGAAAGAATATTCCCATAGACTCTGTATATCTCCTTAGTTTCTTTTTCTCCTTTAGCCTTAGTTTCTCTTCCTTTTCTTTTCTTCTATGTTCTTTAGCCACATTTTCTTTTTGCTGCTCATTGTAGAGAAGCTCTAAATTGGCCAAAATTAAATCACCCTGAGTACCCAATTCATCAATAGCAATTTGGGCATATCCACACCAGTTAGACAGATAATTACAAATTTGATGTTGAGATTTCATTTCAACATCAGTATCTACTGCGATTTCAAGGACAGGAGCACATTTGGCTCTTAATTTAGGGTGTCGGTGGTTTACATATGATGTAGTACAATAAGTAGAACGTGGTGGCCATCTTCCTCCTCTATGGAATCTTTTGTTGTTGAATGTCCATGTTTCTTCAACTTCTCTAGTGGCTTGGAAATGCCTAAAGGCTTTGGCCATAAAAGCTTTTTCCCCTGACACAATAATAGAGGATGAGGGAAAGACATTCTCAATGGTTCTTTCAGTTTGAGTACTTTCTGCTAATTTTGAAGGCTTGACTGCTTTGGGAAAAGCTAGTTTATGTTGTTTTATAATAAAAGGGATAGGTCCTTCCGGTTTTGGCGGAATGACTCGGACTTGACCATCAGAGGCTACAATTCTTTTTGGTTGTTTTTCTTTTTTATCAGACTTAATAGATGTATACTAAAAATACCAATCAGAGGGTAAGCCGACATCCTCATAAGATACACCGGCTACTTCAACATTACTAATACCAGTGGTTACACAATCACGCAATACAGGTTGACGAAGTTTTGGATGTATAATATTGTTTAACTGAAAAGAAGTCTGTATAATCAGAGACACAAATTCAAAGTCTTCTATCATTCTTAAACCTTGAACGCCTACTAGGACTTTCCAGGTATTTTCTAGATGTTTGTCAGCCAGGCTGATAGAGTAGTCGGGATATATGGTACCATATTGACAACCAGTCGCCAAATTACCAGTAATAGACCCAATGCGAGCATGATCATAATTTTTATGGCGTGTGTCAAATAGTTCAACAAGACATGGAGAGTTTATACCATGGCGAAATAGAGGAGCTAAGCCAATACGAATACCTCCGAAGTGCAGATAGCTATATTTATGGTTTTTTACATATTCAACAAATTTCTTGAGCTCTTCTTCACCAAATATATTAAGATTGACTACCTGAGTATTTGGTCCAGCAATTTTGATTCCCAGTTCAGTTTCCTTTAATAGAATTTTTCTACGGAATTTATCCAAAGGCTGACTCTTATATACTTCAGAAGATTCTAATTTAGGAGGGTTCCAATTTTGGGGATTTTCGACCTCAGGTAGATCTAATTCATAAGTGCGAGTATTAACTTCTTCTACACGTCTTTTTTCGACTAAAGAGAGAGAACGAGAAATACGAGAGAAAGTAGATGCCATATTGAAAACAAATACACAAATGTCTCCACACATAATCGAAAAGAAAAGAGTCTGAAAGAAGCTTACTAATTTTGAATCGAAAGCGAACGACAGACCGAAATTCTCCACACAAATAGAGCTCAGAAATACGAGCTCAAAAATTCAGGACATAATTGGATCATCAATAAAATTTCTAAAGTATTTAGTCCTTGATTGATTACATTGTCTCTTTGGGCTTGTTCTGGGGCAGTCCACCAATCATAAGCCATATCGGCCATTCTTCTTTCAGCCATAGAAAATATATTCCAATTATCTAGTTTGTTTGTCAGCTGAATTTGATGCAGACTTCCTACCCATACCCTGGTAGCATCTTCATGAGTCTTTGATTCATCTAGGTCTAGTACATAGCCTGATGGATTTGTAGCCATCAAATCTCCTTCTATTTTGGGCATTCTTCCAACCTGTTTAACTACATGAGCCTTGTTGACACTTGGTCTTATAAAGTCTGGAAATAACTTTGCAGCATCTTCCAATTTTAATCCTCTAATATTTTTAGGCTCTGGCTTTTCTCTGGCCTTAGCTATCTGGAAGCTATCATCAGTCACTTTCTTTTTAGATGCTTGTTTGTATTTTTCTTCGAAGTCTTTAACTTCACTTCCTTCTCCATTGGAGAAATCAGGAGATTTATCAGAAAGTGGTATAGATTGAGTTTGTTTTTCAAGCTGCAGAGCTTGAAATTGTTCTGAAAGAGAAGAATATTCAGTAGGAGATTCATAGGGTTCATCAATAGAGGTTTCTTGAAAGAATATTCCCATAGACTCTGTTTAAGGTTTAAGGTTTTAGGGTTTAGGGTTTAGGGTGTGATCTATTAACAAAATAGATCACACTTCTCACAGAGCTCAGAGAGTTTTCACAGGAGAAATACTCTATGCCCACGCTTGAGTTGTGTGTTACAATGAAGTATTACATATATTTATAACATGCACAAGGCATTCAGATTTCAATTTCGGAATTCAAACTAAATCTAAACTCTGTCTACTGAAAAGATATATGAGGGTCCTGTCAGGAATAATATCCGACGATGTCTACTCATAAATCTTTTTGTACATTAAAATCTAACTATAAACAGGATATATGAGGGTCCTGTCGGGAATAATATCCGACGGTGTCTGCTCACAAATCTTTATGTACATTAATCAAAATCCTCATCTGACGAAGTCATCATGTTGATTCAATGGTTTTCCTTATCAACAAAATACCTTTCAAAATCCCAATTATTTTCTCCTCCAAGTATCGTGTCTGGTTGAGAGTCTTGGGTCCCCTTTTTGAAAAGTGTTGTCAACCATCTTATCAGGCGGTCGCAGTACATCTGATATTTTCTTCAATTCTTTTTCTCGGCGAACCATTTCTTCCACATGGGAAAGTGGATCTACCATAAGATTTTGGATCATACTTCTGCATGTACCCTTCGTAATGGGTAAACTTTGTACCTGAAATTCTACTCCACTTAAGTCTGTATAACAAGTGGTGTCAGTAATAGCATTTTTTATCCATTCTGCACACGGAATGACCATTTTGTCAAATTTCAACCAACTTATATCAAATACCACTTTGGAGCATGACCCTGATGCCAAAAGCAAATTTATAAACAACACCACGTCTTCTTCCCATTCACATGATTTAATCATCAAGGTGATTAAAGAATCTTGGTTGATAAATAACGTGCAGGTGGGACTAATGTTGGTCATAAACATGCTGCACAATTCTGCAATGATGGCTTGTTTATCTTTGAATTCTTTATGTGGAAATGCTTTGAGCCATGTCATATACTTTTCAATGAGTTCTTCATTTCCCACCAATCGATGGGCTTTTGAAATATTAATAGCCACTGGTAAATCATTTGCCCAAACTTGATCAAATGGATTTGGATATAAAGGATTAGCACCAATGGAACAACATTCACAAGGAAGTTCATTCCTTATAAAATGTAAACTTTTTAGGTAAGTGTCGAACCTGGCCGGATGCAGTCTTTTTTGGCAGAGACCATCTCTTATTTCCCAATCTGCAAATGGAGATTCCAGAAGAAACATAGGAAACAAAGAATCATGACTATAAGTTTATGCTTCTTGCACATAAGCTGCGTGGATCTCTTCTTCAATCTCTGTCATATTTAGGCCTCTAAAATTTTTCTAACTTTGCTATCCATGATAACTTCTTCGAGTTCAAAAAACTTTGAATTTAGATATATTCCTACTGCAAAGTCTATACATTTAATAATTCTATAATACAAGAGAGTTAACAAGGTTTTTATCATCTCTGATGTCCATACTATTTCAACTGGCCAGTCATTATCCAAGTTTACAAAGAAGAGCTTTACCTTCATATCGTCTTGGCAATATATTCTGCACAATTCATTGGGAATATTAAGACTAGTCCCAATATTTCTAGTTTTGTAGGCTCGACATTTTGTTATCCATTTATTTCTTTGGAGCCTCATCCCAATGACCTTCTTGATTTCTGTTGCTGCATTTGGATGTTCTCTGTCTAATATTTGCATTCTGATAGCCAGAGTTTGTAAACTATCATGTTCCTGTAACTCAAATAAAGCAATGTTAGGATTTAACAATTTAACCCTAAATGCTTTATTCATTTCTTTCATTTCTCTGGTCATAGCATCTGCTAACCAATTGGTGTTTCCTGGAATCCATTCAACATCAAATTCATATTGTTGAAACCAAATTTGCCAAGATAACAATATTCCTCTAGCTAATTGCCTATCAATTTTTGCATTTAGAAAATGCTTAAAATTCATGATGTCTGTTCGAATCATAAATTTGACAGGAGCTAGATAAAGTTCCATCTTTTGGATTCCATTGAAGATTACCAGTCTTTCTTTTTCTGCTGCAAAATAAGATTTTTGTGCAGAAGTAAATTCACCAGACTTGTAAGCACAAATATTCTCTTCACCATCTATTTTTTCAAAAAGAATAGTTGCCCAAAATTCATCACTTGCATCAGTTTGTAAAATAAGCTTACCATTTCCTGGTGGTTTTAACTGAGGTAGTGACTGGCATTCTTCTTTTAACTGCTGGACTGCCATTGTAGCAGTGGGAGACCATCCACTTGATAAATGTTGTCGAATAGCAGCAGTCTTTTCGGCTAGGCGAGGAATGTATTTATGTACATAGTTTAAAATTCCCAAATTTTTTTGAATTTGATTCTTGTTTTCCAGCTGATCCGGAAAGCCCACAATCTTTTGTACAATGTGTGGCTGCATCTGAATTTTTCCATCTATAATACAGATGCCTAGGAATTCCATTGTTGTTCTAAACAACTCAATTTTCTTGTCAGACATAACTATTCCGTGCTTTTCACATTCGGAAGTAAAAACGGCTAGATGTTGTACATGGTCTTCTTCATTTTGACTATGGACTAGAATATCATCAATATATACAATTACAAAATCATATTTGCAGAATATACTATCCATTCTTCTCTGGAAATAAGAAGGAGCGTTTTTTAACCCAAAAGGAACTACTTTCCATTGAAACAATCCAGCAAGACAAGTAAATGTCGTTTTATGCCTGTCTTCTGGCTTGATTTGTACCTGATAGTAACCGCTCTTCATATTGAACTTAGAGAATATTTTACTAGTCTGCAATTTCTGCATCAACACTTCTTGCCTAGGTAGAGGATAATGAAAATCTTTTGTAATTGCATTTAGTGGTTTATAGTTAACCACTAATCTAGCATTTCCTCTTACTACTTCAGCATGATTTCTTACAATAAATGCAAAACAACAATAGTGAGAGTTAGAGGGTTCTATTAACTTCATGGCCATTAACTCTTCAATATGATTTTTAATTTCTTGTTCATCAACAGGAGTGTAGGGAATTAACTTACCAGTTACTCCATTATCATGTAGAGTCTCTATCTCCATGCTTGGGCTTGCAACATCCCAAAAAGCTTGAGGATCACTTGAACAATATTTTAGTAGTTTCTCAAGGATTGGTTTATGCTCAGGTTTTAGATCTTCAATTCTTGTTGCTTTGTTTTTGTGCTTGATGTTCCTCTTTTCTTCATAAAATTCAAGAACTTTCTTCCAGTCTCTTGAATCATTCTCGGGCCTTCTTTTTCCTGCAATTTTCTTGGCACTTGCTTTTCTATTTGCAACATCAGTAGTAGCCAAAGATAACCTCTCAACAGATATGGCTTTCTTTTTAATATTACAAATAATTTTGTCTGCAGCAATGGTGAATGGCATAACAGATTCTATAAAAGGCATACCCAAAGACAAACTGCTAGAAGGATCATAATGTTGAATCACATTAATCTTTAACTGCTGACCTCCAACTTTTATATTTACATTGTCCAAATAATGAGAAATCATGATATTTCCATTCAGTGTTTCAGAGTGAAAAATATTCTTCAGAGGCTTCCACTAATTTTTTAATAGACTTGGTCTAGCAATATTGTTTGATCCTCCACTATCAATAAAGGCATGCAGAGAAACCCACTCTTTTCCTATGTGTACTTCGACTGGAATATAAACAAGGTTGTTAACCTTTACCATGTTCTTTAAAAATTTATATTCAGCTTCTTCATCATACTGTGGAATATCAGGAGTTTTCATGTTTAAGCCATTCATTTTCTTTGGAAATGGACACAAAGCACTGACCTTTTTGAAAAATTCTTCATTAATAGGCTCTTTTCCTTTCTTTTTCTGAGGTAGGGGCTAGAATACAGGTTCTTCTTCTGAATCGACTTCAGCTTCTTCTGTAGCTGAAATATTTTGACAGTATGAACAAGAAGTTGTTAGTGCACTATCTGAATAATTAACATAGTTCATTTTTTGACAATAATCAGCTTTCTTTTCTGATAAGTCGGCTTCATCTTCAGATATAATGTAGACTTCATCAATTTCATCTTGAGAGCTTACCATATACCATTTATCAACAAATTCTTCTATTTCACAACATTTTTTAAGTTTTGATGAAGAGCTTTTAGGACATTTAGCAGAAAAATGTCCTTGTTCTTTACAGATAAAACAACATCCCTTTTTCTTTGGAGTTGTCCTTCTTTTTATATACCTGTATTTTCTGAATGGCTTTCTAGCATTAGCCATTCTTTTTACTTTGTACTTCCCATATCGCTTGTGCTTCTTTTTGTTCTTGCACTTAAATGGAGTCCATGGAAGTACTTCTCTGCAACAGTCCAAGGAGGGACTGGTAGATTCTTGAGCGTTCTTCATCCAACATAAATATTTCAGTTTTTCTGAACACTTTTGAATCAAATCTATCCAATAGACTTTGTTTAAGAATATCTCTTTAGCCTCATAATCTTTCCTGACAAGGTCACCAATGTTGTTAGGAAGTTTAGACAAATATGTGACTTTTGTCATGAAATCATTTGTTAGCTGTGATCGAATAACCAATTTAAAATATTGGCGAGAAAATTCATCTAGATATTTTGCCTTGTCTAACTTCATTCTTGATAACTCAGTCACGAAAGCTATTCTTTTGTCTGTTGGTTCGGCATAGAATTGGATCATTAATAAAATTTCTAAAGTATTTAGTCCTTGACTGATTACACTGTCTCTTTGGGCTTGTTCTGGGGCAGTCCACCAATCATAGACCATACCGGCCATTCTTCTTTCAGCCATAGCAAATATATTCCAATTATCTAGTTTGTTTGTCAGCTGAATTTGATGCAGACTTCCTACCCATACCCTGATAGCATCTTCAGGAGTCTCTGATTCATCTAGGTCTAGTACATAGCCTGATGGATTTGTAGCCATCAAATATCCTTCTATTTTGGGTATTCTTCCAACCTGTTTAACTACATGAGCCTTGTTGACACTTGGCCTGATAAAGTCTGGAAATAGCATTGCAGCATATTCCAATTTTAATCCTCTAATATTTTTAGGCTCTGGCTTTTCTCTGGCCTTAGCTATCTGGAAGCTATCATCAGTCACTTTCTTTTTAGATGCTTGTTTGTATTTTTCTTCGAAGTCTTTAACTTCACTTCCTTCTCCATTGGAGATATCAGGATATTTATCAGAAAGTGGTATAGATTGAGTTTGTTTTTCAAGCTGCAGAGCTTGAAATTGTTCTGAAAGAGAAGAATATTCAGTAGGAGATTCATAGAGTTCATCAATAGAGGTTTTTGGAAAGAATCTTCCCATAGACTCTGTATATCTCCTTAGTTTCTTTTTATCCTTTAGCCTTAGTTTCTCTTCCTTTTCTTTTCGTCTATGTTCTTTAGCCACATTTTCTTTTTGTTGTTCATTGTAGAGAAGCTCTAAATTGGCCAAAATTAAATCACCCTGAGTGCCCAATTCATCAAAGCAATTTGGGCGTATCCACACCAGTTAGACAAATAATTACAAATTTGATGTTGAGCTTTCATTTCAAAATTAGTATCTATTGTGATTTCAAGGACAGGAGCACATTTGGCTCTCAATTTAGGGTGTCGGTGGTTTACTGATGATGTAGTACAATAAGTAGAACGTGGTGGCCATCTTCCTCCTCTATGGAATCTTTTGTTGTTGAATGTCCATGTTTCTTCAACTTCTCTAGTGGCTTGAAAATGCCTGAACCCTGAACCCTAAACCCTAAATCTTATGGTAGATCCACTTTCCCATGTGGAAGAAATGTACCGCGACTGCCTGATAAGATGGTCGACAACACTTTTCAAAAATGGGTTTAGGGCTTAGGGTTTTAGGGTTTGGGGTTTAGGGGTTTAGGGTTTAGGGTTTAGGTTTTAGGGTTCAGGGTTCAGGGTTTAGGGTTTAGGGTTTAGGGGTCTGAAAAAAGCTTACTATTTTTAAATCAAAAGCGAACGACAGACCGAAATTCTCCACACAAAGAGAGCTCTATCCACCTTTCACGCCTCCTTCCTCGGCTTCACACAGGCTTTACGAGAGAAAAAACTTTTGTCGGAAAAACAGTCCTCAGACTGGCGGCCTTTAGGCTTCGACATTAACAAAATAGATCACACTTCTCACAGAGCTCAGAGAGTTTTCACAGGAGAAATACTCTATGCCCACGCTTGAGTTGTGTGTTACAACGAAGTATTACATATATTTATAACATGCACAAGGCATTCAGATTTCAAATTCGGAATTCAAACTAAATCTAAACTTTGTCTACTGAAAAGATATATGAGGGTCCTATCAGGAATAATATCCGACGGCGTCTACTCATAAATCTTTTTATACATTAAAATCTAACTATAGACAAGATATATGAGGGTCCTGTCGGGAATAATATCCGACGGTGTCTGATCACAAATATTTTATGTACATTAATCAAAATCATCATTTGACGAAGTCATCATGTCGATTGTATGGTTTTCCTTATCAACAAAATACCTTTCAAAATCCCAATCATTTTCTCCTCCAAGTATCGGGTCTGGTTGAGAGTCTTGGGTCCACGTTTTCTTAGAAGATTCCCCTCTTTGAAAAGCGATGTCAACCATCTTATCAGGGGGTCGAGGTACATATGATATTTTCTTCAATTCTTCTTCTCGGCGAACCATTTCTTCCACATGGGAAAGTGGATGTACCATAAGATTTTGGATCATACTTCTGCAGGTACCCTTCGTAATGGGTAAACTTTGTACCTGAAATTCTACTCCACTTAAGTCTGTATAACAAGTGGTGTCAGTAATAGCATTTTTTATCCATTCTGCACAAGGAATGACCATTTTGTCAAATTTCAACCAATTTATATCAAATACCACTTTGGAGCATGAACCTGATGCCAAAAGCAAATTTATAAACAACACCACATCTTCTTCCCATTCACATGATTTAATCACCAAGGTGATTAAAGAATCTTGGTTGATAAATAACGTGCAGGTGGGACTAATGTTGGTCATAAACATGTTGCACAATTCTGCAATGATGGCTTGTTTATCTTTGAATTCTTTATGTGGAAATGCTTTGAGCCATGTCATATACTTTTCAATGAGTTCTTCATTTCCCACCAATCGATGGGCTTTTGAAATATTAATAGCCACTGGTAAATCATTTGCCCAAACTTGATCAAATGGATTTGGATATAAAAGATTAGCACCAATGGAACAACATTCACAAGGAAGTTCATTCCTTATAAAATGTAAACTTTTTAGGTAAGTGTCGAACCTGGCCGGATGCAGTCTTTTTTGGCAGAGACCATCTCTTATTTCCCAATCTGCAAATGGAGATTCTATAAGAAACATAGGAAACATAGAATCATGACTATAAGTTTTTGCTTCTTGCACATAAGCTGCGTGGATCTCTTCTTCTATCTCTGTCATATTTATGCCTCTAAATTTTTTTCTAACTTTGCTATCCATGATAACTTCTTCGAGTTCAAAAAACTTTGAAGTTAGGTATATGCCTACTCCAAAGTCTATACATTTAATAATTCTATAATACCAGAGAGTTAACAAGGTTTTTATCATCTCTGATGTCCATACTATTTCAACTGGCCAGTCATTATCCAAGTTTACAAAGAAGAGCTTTACCTTCATATCGTCTTGGCAATAT
>ML826653.1:23205-36419 GCA_009831015.1 Picea engelmannii
AATTGATGGCATCATATTAGGGCATCACATCTTAGAAAAAAGGTATCCAAGTCGATCCATAAAAAGTAAAGGTAATATTAAATTTTCCAACTCTAACTTCATAAAAACAAGTACGAATCTTTCTAGGATATGTTGGTTATTACCGTAGATTCAATGAAATTTTTTCATGCATTGCTTGTCCATTATTTTCTTTACTCAACAAAGACATTGAGTTTGTATGGACAAAGACATCCCAACATGTGCTTGATGAATTGAAAATCAAAGTATCTGAAGCTCCTGTTCTACGAGGACCTGATTGGTCCGTCCCATTCCACATATCCACGGATGAATCGTACACCACCATTGAATTCGTTCTAGGAAAATTGGAAGGAAAGAACCCATATGCAATTTACTATGTCAGTAAGAATCTCTCGCCCATTGAATTGAACTATACGGTAACCAAGAAAGAATTTATTGTTGTTATTCATGCAATAAACAAGTTTAGGCACTGCATCACTAAATATTCCATAGTTTTTCATATTGATCACACTGTTATTAAATATTTAATGAACAAACAATTGACTACATTTTTGGTCAACAATACTTAGCCGACAAAGCGTTGCCATGCTCCCTCTCAAATCACAATACTTGCACAAAGTTTTACTTATTCTCGTTTAAGTTAACACAATGTTATTGACACTTGACTTATTGATAAGAACGACCCTTTTCTCACTCTTCACATTCAAAATACATATCAAATGTGCTCCTTTTATTTTTCTCATAATTCACCTTCCAAAAATAAACTTCATGCCTGTCTTCTATAACTATGACATCTATAATGTTATGTTTTATGAATTATGAATTTAAAGTTATTCCATGCCCAACCAAATATTCAAGAGTACATCATTATTTTATATTAAACCCATGTGACATTTTATCCAACATGTCTCACTTTCCAAATATACCGCACCATCCACTCTCCATATCCTAACCTAAAGTTTATACCTTCCTTGTGAGTTAGGGCTTTAACATTATCCAACATCACATCAAAAGCAACAAATACGTTGTTATATGGTCATGTTCTTTTCATTTGATGAAGGGGGTTAGTTATATCTTACCACTCTCATCACATTCAAAGGCATATGTTGTAAAGTAATAGTAGATACGCAACGAAGAACAATGGAAGGTGAAATGGTTACTTGAAGCTTCATGTTACGAAGCGCTTCTACATGAAATAATTTTGAGGCTTGAGTATGGAAACTCTTGAAATATCTAGTGCATGGATACTACACAAGCTTTTATTTAATGTTCTATGTGATTATTCCATGGTCTAAAGCCGGACAATCACCAAACAAAATTATTGAAATTTCCCAAAAACAAGCAACACGACTCTGGATCTAATTGCTCAATGATGTGTATTCAAGTATTCTAGAAACATTACGCCTAAATAACAAAATCTTTGGGATTATTGGCATGAACACATTTTTCAAATCTTGATCAGAGGAACTCAGCATGATAATTAAGAAAAATGTTCTAAAAAATGTGCAATATGCACGAGGTCATACAACATACTCATATTTATGGTTGACATCATCAATTCGAAGTGGTTTATTGAAAATAGCATAGAGCTTATGAAGTTTATGGATATTGAACATTTCAGGAAACAATTTTGTTTGTTTTGAAGATGATATTGCATTGGATGTTCGTTGCAAATGAATGGATTGTAAAGGCACTCAAATAGTATGGATTTATTGGCAACAATTTCCTTCAATATAATGTGTGCAATCAAGAACTTTGCAAAGATCCCAAAGAGATTTCGTCAGCAAGTTTAAAATGCTCAGCATCCTTAAAGAATATTCATAGGTTGTACCCATTGGCACATTGAAAGCCACGTGATCTACAATTATCCTTTATTCGGTTGTTGTTTTCAGAGATGTTACTACTAAGAGTAAAGACTAAAGAGAATTATGAAGCAAACTCGCGAGGGCTGGGGAGATTCACAAAAAAACTGGCTGCCAGAGGCTCTTTCTCTAAAGGGGTTTGGCCTTCCAGAAGGTTCACATGGTTATATTCCAAGCTTTGAAGAACTTATTGATGATGTTATTGAACATTTCTCCAAAGTCAGGGCACATTCGGAGTTAAAGGATCTTCCAAGCTTCATTTTTGGATAGTCCATGGCTGGGGCGGTAGATTTGAAGGTTCACTTGAAGCAGCCTCTTGCATTGGATGGGAATTTTCTTGTTGTTCGTATGTGTAAGATTACAAAGAATCTCACTCCACCCCAGAAAGTGTTATAGGTTATGGAACTCTTATCTCTCCTCCTTCCAAAACAAAAACAGTTTCCGTAGAAAGATATATTAGAGTTGGCTTTTAGGGATCTCAAGAAAACAAAAGATGACAGTGTAAATGTGATCGCCTACAAGGATACACCTTAGGACTGAAACGAAGTTGCTCAAAACCACATCAGATATAGAAAACCAATTGGATGAGGTTTCATCCCATTACTAATTTTGCATGGAGATGCCGACCAGGTGACATAAGACAAATGATCATTGGATTAGTGTGGAGCATCGTTGGATCCACAATAATAAGCATCTAAGAAATTTTCCTTTATTCCACCAGGGTTATCAAAACGATGTGATCAAGCATTGGCACCTAGTGTATAAAACTAGAATTTTGTATCAGACAGTCACAAGTTATGCAGTTGTTAGTTTTGATGCTACAAAAGCAAAGGAACTGGGGACCATTTCTAAAGGAAATATGTCCAGGACACATGTTGTATATTAACAAATTTTCAAATAAATTTGGGGAGGCGGTTTCTTTTTTCACGAAATCGAAAAAGCAAAGTAGATAAACGAATATTTATTAAATAAAAATGAAGCGGTTCAAGTAGTTCGCTACAACCAGTTAGAACCGCATCAACCTTAACTACCAGAACTACTCACCAAAACAATATAAAACATGCCGCAGACAACCCCAAAAGGAGGAAAAAATTTGGAGAGGTATGCTTGAAGTGCTGTGAAGTTTTCCTCTTTAAAATGATCATTCATCCTCTATACTTTCAGCAGGGATTGACGAAATTGTTGGTAGCAGGGAGTTTTGTGAAGCAACAAAAGGACAAGGAGAGGATGAGCTTTGCTCTTTCTCATAAGGTGAATAGTTTTCTTGTCAGTTGTTGTATTTAAGCCTGATTTTATTTCTGCACTAATCAATTTTTGATATGCAGGTTCTCACCTTGTGTTATCGCCACCATTGCTCCATTCCATTGTGGCTCAACTTTCTTCCAATTTTTCGTTCTTGGTCTTTCTATTGTAACTTCTTTCTAGAATGGCTAAAGGCTAAATACCTGGCCCAAGTCTATGTAGAGACTTGTAGATTCCAAAAATTCAAGAATTGTCCGAGGAGCATTTTAAATAAAGATCAAAGTCTTTTACGCTATGAAATTGTCTCTTTATTTTATTTTTTATTTTTTAAATCTCAGCTTTCTTCATATTTTTATTAAGTCAACACTTAAAATAAAAATAAAAATAAAATAAAGTAAAATAAACTAATGGACCTATTACTTTTGTAAAACTGTGTAAATAAGTTTCTTTTATTTTTGTTTTGATTAGTCAGTGTTAATAGGTACAAGATTTTGTTTATTTAGTTTAGTTGATTTAGTTCTATTGTTATTTATTACATTTTAACTTAAAGAAAATTAAAAAAAAAATATATCAAATCATTACAGAATTTCTATAATCTATTTTGATAGTCTTTAAACTAATTTATTGTTTAATTGTTTTACTTTAGCACTAACATGTTTAACTCTTCATTAGTCTTGTCTTAGACTACTTCCTTACAAAATAAATACAAAAATACTATTAAGTTAGAGTTTTTCTTGTACATATTTTATTGAGTTGGTTAATTTCTTTTAAGTTTGGATTTAATTTTGATTCTTTAATTTTAGGAATTCATACATAAAAGCATAAAAATTAAATATTATAAAAATACAAAGCAAAAGGGAATCCATGCTTGGACTTTAGGTTAGAAAAGATTTAGCTTAGAGTCTAATGCGTTTGCTTGTTGGGGATCTAAACCCAGGGTGACATTCCCATCTCTTCCCGCCTAGCCCCACAGGAGGTCGAGATGTTGGTGTTAGATACTCTCTAGTCCCTTGACATCAACACAAACCAATCACCAATGGCAAGGTCACTAGATGATTGCTTTTATTGCAATAATTTGATATTACCATCCTAGATAAACTAGGAAACGATAATGTAGTTGCTGACTTTCTTTCCAGAATAATATCTAATGAGAAGGAACCTCCAATAGAAGTTTGCTTTCCAGATGACTATCTCTTTGCAGTATCTACTAACTCACCTTGGTTTGCAGATATTGCTAACTTATTGGATGCAAGCAAGGTTCCGCACCATCTGACTCCTAAATAATGAAAATGTATAGTTAGGAAAAGTGAAAGATTTTCATGGATTGATGGTTGCCTCGTCTACACTAGGCCCGATTTGATTATCAAAAGATGTGTACGAGAGGACAAAGTCCATGAGATACTAAAATCCTTTCATGACAGGCCATGTGGGAGCCATTTTGCAGATAAAAGGATTGGGTACAAGGCACTCCATTAGGGGTATTATTGACCCACACTTTTTAGAGAGGCCAAAGAGTATGTGAAGAGGTGCGACAACTGTCAACACATGGGTAGACCTGTACAAACACATGGAATGCTTCTACAACCACAGATGGTGTTAATACCTTTTGACAAATGGGCCATTGATTTTGTGGGACCAATAAATCCCTCTTCCCCTTGACACTCTTACATCCTCATTTTCACAGACCATGTTACCAAATGAATGGAGGCAAAGGCACTTCTGACAACTATTGAATAAGTAGTAATGGAGTTTCTCCATGAAGAGATATTTGTAAGGTTACGAATACCATGAGAGATAGTGAATGACCGAGGAACTCAATTCACATCACGGCTTGTCAGAGATCTGATGGAAAAATATAAAATTAAGCACATATTAACAACAACATATCACCCACATGATAATGGACAAGTAGAGGGGACTAATAGGATCCTTGAGGCCATCATCACTAAAACCGTCAGATTACATCTCAAGGATTGGGTCGATAGAATCCCTGAAGATTTATGGGCCTAGAGAACCACCTAGAGGATTACTACAGGATGCACACCTTATGAGTTAGTATATGGAAAAAGAGTACTACTGCCCATTTTGACAGAAATCAAGACAGTTAGGACATCAATACAACTTGGGTTTGACCTATCAGAGGTTCAGAAACAAAGACAACTTCAAATTAATGAGTTGGACGAGCTACGACAAGATTCCATACACTAAGCCACAATGATACACCATCAAAGGGCCAGATGAAATGATAAGTTTATCAAGAAAAATATGTTCAAAGTTGGAGACTAGGAATTATTATTTGATTCTCTGTTCAACGACTTCAAAGGAAAATTTCGCACTAGATGGTTCGGTCCATACGAGATTGATATAGTGTATGATAGCGGGGCCATCAAACTACGTACCATAGATGAAGACATAATTCCTCTAATGGCTAATTGACATAGAATTCACTTTTATCACCAAACCTTGTCAAAGGTATCCTTTTTTAGGAAGATTGCAAATGGATGGCTTGATAGTGATTTGGAACTTGTTCAAGAAGAATGAGTCCCGACTCGATAGTTTTTTTTCCTCTTCAAAAAAAAAGAAAAAAAAAGGTGTGAATACTAGCTCAGCTGGCACATACAATTTTTTTTTGAAATAAATAAGAAGGGCACTTCACGGTTTCGTGATGGTTATGTGAGGATCTTTCTCAACAAATTATAATAAAGCTTTGATTTTTTCTAATATTTTTTTTTTCTTCAGGATATGCAAGGGAGAACAATGTTGTTGTAACCCCTATT
This sequence comes from Picea engelmannii, assembly GCA_009831015.1. Classification (NCBI taxonomy): domain Eukaryota; kingdom Viridiplantae; phylum Streptophyta; class Pinopsida; order Pinales; family Pinaceae; genus Picea; species Picea engelmannii. The sequence continues at coordinate 29,105 of ML826653.1, forward strand.
GCTGCAACTCCTTTTGCTGCAACTCTCTTTGTTACAACTCCATTTGCCATGACCATTCCCATTGTTGTAACTCCCTTTTCCTCAACCATTCCCATTGCTCCAATTCCCTTTGATGAAACTCCCTTTGTCGCAACCATTCCCATTGCTACAACTCCCTTTGTTGCAACCATTCCTATTGTTACAATTCCCTTTGCTGCAACTCTTGTTGTTGCAATTCCCTTTACTACAACTTATTTTCTAAAACCTCTCCCCTCCCACTCCCTTTGCTACAAATCCACTTGAAACTATACTTCATTTCTCAAATCCCCCCCCTCTCATTTTTGTTGCTGCAACTCCACTTGTAGTTGTACTTCATTTCCCAAATCCCTCCCTATCATTTTCGTTGTTGCAACTCCGCTTACAACTTCACTCTATTTTCTACAATTTTCTCCTACACCTTTCACCGACACTACAATTCCCATTTACACCACTGAGGTTGCATCACCGATTGTTGCAACTCCTATTTGTTGCAACTCTCAGTGTTGCAGCTCCGTTGCCACAAATCCTATTGCTACGACTCATCTTGTAGCTCAAACTTTGTCAACGTCACCGTTACTACACTTCCGATCGACAAAACTGGCAATACTGATGTTACAATTCCAGTTAAGACCGTTGATGTGATTCCATCTTCCTCCACCGCAATGCCATCAACACTGTACTCGTATAACCACTCGAGGTAAGAAGTGACATGTACGAGTTTCAATAAGAATTTGTAATGAACAATTTTAATGGCATGTGTCTATTATCATTCCTCCATAACCGCCATATTACACCATCATTGCTATATCCATGATCTACACCTTCATACCGATCACCGTTATTGTCGTAATTCAAAATTCGTCACCTAATTAACACACATCTCCTTTGAAAACACATGCAATCATAATTCACTGGAAAAAGGAACCATGGGAGGTTCATTGATACGTAGGGAGCCTACCAAACCATTGTTACTTGAGGTCTATGACAATATCAGACAGATTTTTGAACAAGTTGGTCTGATGGAATATGAGCTACACCTAGAAGGATATGACGACGAGGTAGCTCTTGAATTTGTCTTGAATTAGAGATCCGAACACTCCATAGTAGCCAGTGTTAAGATAGAAGTCACTAAAGAGACACTGACCAAGGACAAGTGGGAGATGGTACACCAAAAGAACTTCGCAGCGTGAAGTTCTAAGGCAATTCCTTGAGCCTGGAGAGGCTTTAGTGAAGAAGGGTACATAATTTGAACACTGGTCTTTTCCAAACCCATGGGAAGACATGACTATTTTTGTGCAACGATATTTCACCTACAAAGGTCACTATGGAGCTATCTATGTTTAGCATATCTGAATGCTCGATCATATTCAACACAACCGACCATTAACATGACATAGTTCTTGTTCCAAATGTTGCAGATGATGGAAACACTCATCCAAAGAGAAAATAACCCCAAATAGGTCGTATCACCCCATGGCCTTATCAAGCTCTTGGTGGAACACACACTGCACAAAGAAGGATACACTTGGAACAATATCATTCGACCAACTGTTATACTCACCTAGAACGAAGTGGCTACACTTCAAGTAGCCAGACATGCAATTTCCGTACTTTGGGCACTAGAAGAGACCACGATTTCAACTCCTCCACCAGGTAACAGTATCGCAGATACAGTGATCCTAGATGCTGCAACTCGTCTGCTAGGTAACAATGTAGCGAGCCTAGTCGCTACGACTCCTCCACTAAAGAAATAAAGAAGGACATCTAGAAAAAGGGACTAGCCTGCTACGACTCCGACAAAGGAAGGTATGGAAAACGATGTTGAGGTAACCACCACCAAACCCCCTACAAAGAGAGTCAGAGGGTTTATGTAGAGACAACCTCCCATTCCAAAGAAACAAAGAACGAGCACACGATTGCAACTCATTGTAAAAAGAGGAAAACTGCTCAACCGAAAGAACAAGCCCATGAAGAGAATCAAGAAAGAAAGCAAATGGAACCCTCCACTGATACACAAGAAACAATGGAGGGCATCAACTTGGAAGCCTAGGAGTTGGCTGACACAGAATAACTATATCGAGGCACTCTTGGAGAAGGACTTATCGATCTCTTGGCAGCATATTCAGACGAAGAAGAGTTAAAAGTGAAAGTTCCCATTGACTCATAAGAACTAATGGGGGGTCCTTCTAAAGAACAAGCTGTAATAGAGGCATAGGACCCAACACAAAGGAACGAGGAATAAGAGGAAGAATCATGTGTTGTTTCACAAAAAAGAGCAGAAATCACTCCTCAAGAACACTCTTTGAATCCTCAAGAGTCATAGATAGAGAAGCCAAAGCAATTTGGAAATACTGAAGAGGAATTAGAAGTTCTCGTTGATACAACAATAAGCACATTTAAGGAAAAGTCTTCTCATGAAGACAAATAGAAACCAGTGCCTCTTACTGAATCAACAAGAGGCACTCTTGATGAAATAGTTGCCAATCCAGAGGAGAAGGAAAAATTAGAACCAGAGACCCCTATTGTTACACAATAATCGGTAGGAGGTTCTCTTGGGGAAAGACTCACCCACTCACACGATTCAGATAAGGAAGAATAAGAGGCCGAAGAGTTTGATGGTCTAGCAGGAAACACTTGTGGAGATGACTCAACTAATGCATAGGAACTAGGGCACCATGAACCACAAACAAAGGCAACTACTCCAAAAAGAAAAATTATTGCGACAACTTGGGTAAGCATCCCACACTTCTTACCCATTTATGCATCCTTAGTAAATCAAAATAATATGTTAAGAATAAAGAATTGGAAGCTACAAATCAATTTGAAAACGTTGAAGGATGAGGTGGATGAACAAAGGGCACCTAAGAAATTAGCTTACCCCGGAACAAGTCCTCTTCTTGTAGGGGAACCCTTCACCAGTTCAAAATACATAACGCAAACCAAAGAAACAAGAGAAGTAGTTGTCCAGGCTACACATTTTATGTTAGTTGTTGAGGCCACTCAGAAAGAAACATAGCAAGAATAAGTAGAAGATAGAGGAGTTCTAGCAGAATAAGACACCAATAAAAAGGAGGAGGAAGCAAGAGAGGTAGTCTGCGGTGTTAGTGACCTCCATGGTCACCCTGATTTCTCTAACTCTAAGTGATTGTTGGTTGCATGGGGACATGCAACAATTTTGGGTTGGGGGAGATGACAGGTGCCTAAACTAGCATAATTTTAATACCTGTCTAATACCTTTTTGCTTACCATTTTCCATTGATCACTTCCTTTTTTATACTTGTTATCTAGTTTTTCCCTACTTATCATTAAGGTACAAATATTTCCCCATATGCCATTTATACATTATTCTTGCATATTTATTAAAGGAACTTGTTACTTTCATGTACTAATACTGCTACATAAGAGTAATATAGTAGCTGCAACTCCTCACAGTGGCTACAATACCCCTCTGCTGCAACTCCAAGTGCACTTTTTGTTGTTGCAATTCCAGACACAATCCAACTGCTGCAACTCCAAGTGCACTCTTCGTGCTGCAACTACAAGTAACCATTGCAATTTTGGGCATAATCCAACTGTTGCAACTCCAGGTAACCATTGCAATTCTGGGCACAATCCAACTGTTGCAACTCCAAGTGCACTCTTCGTACTGCGACTTTGAGTACAATGTTTCTACGACTCCAATTACAAAGCTCACCAACACAAAAGCCAATGTTGTAACCGACAATTGAGAAATGGTCTTCACATAGGAAGGTGACAAGAGGCAAGTAGACGACTAAAAGAGGAATTAGTGTTTTTACCAAGTCAACACACACCCGATATTCACTAAAGTTTGGAAAAATCAATTTAAGAAGATGAACAACCGGATTCTCATGGTTGTTCATCTGTCTCTTTGTATAATCTTAGACATTAGTCATACTGTATAAGAATCTCAACTTCCTTAGAGTCGAGGGGGGAGAATTATTCTAGCGATAATATTATGTTGTTAATGTAACTTTTAGACTTTTGCAATATAATTTTGTTTCCTCTTCATGCTTGTGTAATGGTGTGTTGAATGATCATGTTATTTTAATTTCGTAGTACAATGCCTTGTTTGAGCGGGTAGGCCCCCCTCCTTAGTAAGGTATTTCCCGTATATTTGTGTAGGATTTAATATTTCAATTCTGTTTATTTGTTTCAGTAGTTATTTCATTTTTCAGTCTGCTATAATTCTAGATTTCGTAGAACAACAATTACAATTCGTGTGTTGTTAATGTTTAATTTCCTGGTGTTGGGAGTTCCACAATTTTAAACTACAATTCAACATTGGTTCAATTTCTATGAGTTTATAATCGAAGACACTACTGCGTCTCTAGTTACTGCAACTCACATTGCGATAATTATGCCATGTTGGGACTTGCATTGCTGCAACTCACGTTACTGTGATGTCTTTTGTGCTGCAGCTCCATTGTTGCAACTCACATTGCTACAACTCTGCTTGCAACTGCACTTTATTTTGTTGCTTTTAATTTATCATAGATTTAGTCTTCATCTATTTGGGATTGATATTATATTGGATTGTCATTGAATGTGCGAAAATGTAATTGTTACAACAAAACAAGAACTTCATTATACTTGAGCAAGTCACCAGTAGATCATAGTATAGATTTAATTTCCGCAAGTGTGATTTCAATTTCTATAAGTGTGATTTCAATTTCCGCAAGTTATATTTGAATTTACACAATTGTGATTTCAATTTTCACAAGTGTGATTTAATTTTCGCAAGTGTGATTTACATTCTGCACGTGTGATTTCAATTCCACAAGTGTGACTTCTCTTTCCTACAAGAGTGATATTTACTTCTTCTGCAACTCAGGAACTAGTCTAGTTTGGTGACTTAATTGAGTATCTTGAACCCTTGATTTGTGACATTAAAAGTACTACAACTCTTTAGAAAAACAACACTACTCTTGCATATACGGTGCACGACAGTTCGTAAGTAAGATACAACCTAGGATTGGTAATTAAATGTGCAACTCTTTAGTTGCTCACTAAGTTAATTAGGAAGTAATTGAAAAGTCCATCAGTAGGTTTTAAAACAATAATCATATATTATTCTTATTTAATAATCTAATGATTTGAGAATCTACATGTATTAAATTAAGATAAAAAGTTATGTTTTTCCTGTTTCCTTGTTCATTATAGGATCTACTTTGTTCTAAGGGAACTAATTGCATATCCTTATATCTAGCTTCATATAAAAGTAATACTACCACATTTTTCAACAAACATACACATAAGGTTTATATTTCTCCAACTCTTTCTTGAGCTAAGACTTGATGGAATTACCTCCCTCCTTTTGGAATTACTTTAGGTTCTCCCCCCTTTTTTTTTTCAATGTCTTCTTTTACTAGTCCCATCGATTGGATTTGGTCGCTTGTAGACATTAAATTTAAATAAATTTTAAATAATTATAATGAGAAAAGCCAAGAAATATATCACACACCAAGCACACTAGAAATAAAAGGAAATTGTTTTATAACTTCATTTATTACATAGTACAAATGAGGAGGTTTAATTGAGTATTATAGGCTTTTGTGTAACATAAGAGAAGGTTATTTCTTTGTGAAACCTAACAAAGGTGAAGGCTATCTTGAGTTGCATCCTTGGCTTGTCATCGATGCAAATGATGTAAAAATTGTGGATTATTCTAATGAACCCATAACAAGGTTCAATGTCTTTAAATATTCAAGGTCAACCTCGATGATATGGGATGATATAGTTTTTTCTAGCATTGGTGATGAAGGTTTTGTTGGGGGTATTTCTTTAGGTGACTCCAAAACCTTAGATAGGGGGGTTCTTGTACATGATTAGAAGGAGAACAAGCTAGAGAAGGGGGTTATTATGAGAACATTCAAATAATCAATTATAGCTAGGCCCTAGGTCAGAGAAGAAGTGATAGGAATTAACAACGTGGGGATTGAAGGATAGGTGAATTATGATTAAATAAATGATTGTTATGCCTGTGGAGGGACCTCAAACAAAGGATAAGTGGAGGGGTGTTTTGGTAACATCAATTTTCCTACTAGTAAGATGACCAAGGTATGTGGATCTAAGTCATTTTTCGATAGGTGGGTTGAAATTCAGGGTATCAATCTTAGTGGTGAAACCTTGGATGTGGAGTGTTCATCCAGGTGTAAGAGAGTTCCCTCACATGAAGCCTTTTTAGAATCCCTGAAAGATTATTAAAAATAATGTAGAAGGTATCAAAATGGTAGCCAAAGAGGATTGGGAGCGAATAATCTAATGCCTCATCACACTAACACCTCAATATCTCCCCTATACAGGACAGTAGAGCACCTCCCTACTCTCGGTGCAATCAATGTTATAAAATCTAAACTTTTAAATAATTTCTTATTCATAAAAATTTCAATTTTAATGATATATAAATTAAATTGTATATTCTAATATTATTTTTAGAAAATAATAATATTTTTTCATCACATAAACCTATGATAAATACAAGTAATTGTCTTTGTTAAAAAAATTGTATGTAATGGGTAATTGAAAAATATTTAGTTAGATGGACTCTGTTATAATGAATAAAATTCATTAGAAAGCAAGATGGCTAAAAAAGATTACAAAGTGTTTGTTTTTATATATAATCACAAATTCCATTCCATGAAGGAGCAAGATAATTATGAAATAGAAAGATAGAAAAATATAATAATTTCATAAAACATTTTTATAAATATATATTAACAAGTTTCTAGGGTTAGCTTAATTGGTCTAAAGCTAAACCCGAGTTTATCATATTTGTTGTTGATCAAGCTCTCTTAATACACTAACATTCTCAAGAATATAAATTTTTTTTTTATTATTAAAAAATGCCAATTTCAAATATCAAAGTACACACGCTTTCACAAAAACCCTTTAGGAGAAGGATCCCAAAACCTGATATATATATATATATATATATATATATATGAAGTTTTTTATTCATACTTACTAGCCACACCAACATCCTTTATTTTGTTTGAACTATCTTATTTAGGCCTTAGCAAACTAGAAATATGAAATCACTATGATACATGAAATCAAGGTAACATCAAACTATGAATTGAAGGCACTTTAATCTAGCCTTATTTCGCTTTCATTGCTTGTCTTAACTGTTGTTTGACCAAGCTTTTTCATGGCAGGAACAAAAGCAATTTGAAAATAATTTGTGCTCGCTGCAAAGTCATTCACAATACTTGAAGAACGAGAGTCAATGAATAGGACTTGATCTGAAGTGAATAGCCCTTCATGAGATTGTAGATTT
>ML826654.1:0-44204 GCA_009831015.1 Picea engelmannii
AATTACCCATTTATTATATCTAACTACCATAGTGGGCCTTATTTAATAATATAGTGGACCTAGTCCACCTTACATTGAATGACCTCCACTATTATCACTATGGGCCCTCTGCCCCCCCCCACTACCTCTCTAACTACCTTACACACTACCTCTCTAGCTACCTTACAATGAGGCTCTGAAGGCCTTTTTTACAATAAACCAGAATGTCACAAACCCTAGACATCCAAAAACCTAACCCTAGGAGAGGAAGTGCCAAAAGTCACGTGGGCCCCGTTTGGGTAAGTTAGTACATCAACTTCCCGGGGTCGTAACTTTTGCATGCGATCTCCATTTGGGGTGCACAACAGCTCATTGGAAAGGTATGATCGAGGAGATTCATTTTGGGGTCTCAATAAGATCCTTTGAATACCATTGAGAAGCTCGATCCCCGAAAAAACCTTCATTTAGGCTCTCAAAATGGCCCCAAAAGTTAAAAACTGCTAAAAATAGTAAATTATCAAAATTGCCAAAAAACTATTTTGAGCCAGTTGGAAAAAGTGGGTGGCCACCGATATCCAACTGGATCAATCCTTCCTCCTTAGGAAACAATGATCTCCATTGTTGAGTTCCCCCATCAAATGAGGAAATTTTTGCTGAATTTGGCCCCAAGTGAGCCACTTGACTTGGTGTAGGAGCTGCCCTGCTTTGACGACTCGATAAAGATGGATCCTTTGCTGTTGAGTGCCCTTGATATGTGTGTCTACAATTTGATCATTGGATGCATGTTGCTTGCAGTTAGGGTTGAGCTCTATTGGTGTCAACAACTCTGCTATCTCTGAGGTGTCCAATAATGGTGGGAAATATGGCCGAAGGAGAGCCACGTTGAAGACTGGGTGCAGTCCAAGGAAAGGGGGAATGTTGAGCTCAAAATCATTGTCACCCACATCCTTGGTGATAGTGTATGACCCATAACAGAGTGGGATAAGCTTCCGATGGGGCCCTGTAAGGTGTTCTTTCTGCAAGTGCAACCAAACTTTGTCACGCACCTGAAACTTATGTGGCACCTGATGTTGATAATGACATTGTTTATACTTGGCATTAGACTTATGTAGAATATCCTGAACCTGTTGGTGGATGTGATGGATCTGCTCAATGAACCAAGTGGATTTTTTAGATTTTGGTGGACCAGGGGATGAGTCGGTCGAGGTGGTCGCCAGGGGTAGTGCAACATCCATGGGGCCCAATGGTTGGAATCCCAACCCCACCTAAAAGGGGTTGTGGCCAGTTGAGCTATGTAGGGCTTGATTGTAGCTATGCTGGAAACAAGGAAGACTCTCATCCCATGTGCGGGGTTTTTTTGAATTGTACATGTGCAGGATATGTACGATCATCTAATTGATGACTTTAGTATGACCATCTGTCTGGGGTGGAAGGCAATGGATTTGGTGAGCTTGGTATGCAGTAGTGACCAGAGGCTTTACCAGAATGTGCTGAGGAACCGACTATCACGGTATGAGATAATGGTTTGTGGGATCCCAAAATGTACCCATGTTCGTTCAAAGAAGATCTTGGCAGTGGCTTATGCTGTGATGTTCTTCTTGCAGGTGGCTAGAATCACCATCTTAGAAAAGCGATCAACAACAAAAAAAACACAGTCATTTCCCCTCTTGGTGGATGGGAGGCCCGACATGTAGTCCATTGAGATGGATTCCCACAGAATGTCAAGAGTAGGCAGAGGGGTGTACATGCCCTGTTTCTTTGTGGTCGGTTTGACAATAGTGCATGCGGTGTATTACCTGATATACTTACCGACATCCTGTCGAAGTTTCAACTAGTAGAAATGTTTCTGCAACACTTACACTGTCTTTTCGACACTAAAGTGTCCTGTCACCCAACTGTAGTGAGCTTCCCAAATCATCTTCGTGCGCTCACTTGATGCAACATAGAGATGGCCCAGACGACACAAAATCTCATCCTGAAGATGGAAATTAGTGACCACTGAGTTGGCGCCCAAAATTTGGTAGGTGGTGGAGAATTCAGGGTCTGTCTCGTAGAGGTGGGGCCATCCAGAGGTCTCGTGGCTGCAAGAGTCTAGCACCGTGGTGAGTGCCACAACTGGATATCGGTTGAGGCAATTAACAACTCGGTTGGTACTTAATGTTTTATACTTCATGTTGAGGTGGAATTGATTTAAGTATGTGGACCACTTCTGATGGTGGTCATTCTGCAATTTTCCTTGGGTCTACATGAACTATAGTGGCTTGTGATCAATTTGGATGACTATCTCCTTCCCAAGAATGTAATGTCTCCACTAGCGGTAGGCTTGCACAATGGAGTACATTTCTTTGTCGTAAGTAGGGTACTTATGGACAACATCTGATAGAGTATCACTATGATATTCCATGGGGTGGCCGTGTTGAGTGAGAATGATGCCCACACCATAGTCTGAAGCATCTGTCTCGATCTCAAAGGGATGTTGTAGGTCAGGTAATGAAAGTACTAGGGATGAGCACAAACGATTCTTCAAGTCCTCTAAGGCTTGTTGTTGGGATAGGCCCCACGCAAATTTTGCCTTACCGCCACCCCTGGTTACTTGGCTAAGGGCCCATGCGATATGAGAGAATCCCAACATGAACCTGCGATAGAAATTGGTGAGGCCCAAGAAGCTCTGAAGTTCAGTGAGTGTGGTTGGGGTTGGCCAGTCACAAATGACTTGGATCTTGGCTGGATCCACATGCACACCATGCTGATCAATGGTGTAGCCTAAGTAATGGACCTGGTCCATGCCGAAGGATAATTTTTCCAAGTTTGCATATAGTTTGTGTTGCCACAGGGTGTGCAACACCTGTTGAATATGCTGCAAGTGTTCCACCCAAGTCTTGCTGTAGATGAGGATGTCATCTAGATGCACCACTACAAAATTATTGGTGAAAGGTCATAGGATATCGTCCATCATCCTCATAAAATTTACTGAAGCATTTGTCAAACCAAAGGGCATGACCAACCATTCAAAAATACCTTATTTTGACTTGAAGGCGGTCTTGCATACATTTGTCTGTTCTATTGGGACTCGGTGGTAGCCAGACTTCAGATCAATCTTACTGAAGTATTTGGCCCCGGTGAGTTGATAAAGGAGGTCGTCGATTCGGGGAATCAGGTACCAGTTTCGGACTATGATTTTATTTAGAGGCCGATAATCAATGCATAGTCACCAAGTCCCATCTTTCTTCTACACCAACACGATTGGGCTCCCACAAGGCGATGAGATGGGACAGATGTGCCCCTTGTGGAGCAGTTCTTAGATATGCCTCTTCATCTCCTCGTTTTCTAACAAACAGTGGTGGTAGATTGGCCCATTGGGTAGCAGTGCATCTGGGGTCAGATTGATGGGATGCTTGACCTGGCAGTGCAAAGGTACCCCGGTAGGAGAAGAGAAGATATCTGATTATTCTTCCACGACCTTATCCACTTGCTTCTTTTGTGTGGAGAGATTGGCCGCGGAGGCCCTGGATGTGGCTGTAAGATGACCTTCCCCGTCTGAGAGATGAACTTCCTACATTTCTTGGTAGAGATCAAGGAAATAACACTAGGAGGGACTACCTCAGGTATCATGTACAATTTCCTGTTCAAAGTGATAATAGTACTACAAGGCCTAGACTCATATACAACATGACGTTTCCATATATAAGGTTGGCCCAAAATAACATTACAAACTTTGAGAGGAGAAACATCACACAATACCTCATCTTTGAAGGGCTTGATGCCGTATGACAATTGAAACTGTTGGTTGATGCGAAGATCACTTCCTTGGCAAAGCCATCCAATGGTGTAGGGTTGTGGGTGCGGTGTTGTTGGCAGGTCCGGCTGGTTGATGACCTCTAATGAGATGAGGTTCTTCTGGCTACCACTATCAACGATGAAGTGCAGTGGGGTGCCTTTCACCCACATCTGTGAATGGAAGAGGCACTCACCTTCTTGTGGCTCGTCTGGTTCATCGGGCTGGAGCTTGGTGGTAGCAACAATGGCACTGGGTTCCACATCAATGATCTGTCTTCCCCTTTTTGTTTCTGACTCAGAGTCAGAACCCACATCTACTTCAGAGGCTTTCACTTCGACCACCAATGACTGCATTGAGTGACAATCAACAGTGTTATGCCAAGGGCTCTTATGGAAGTCACATGACATCCTGATATATTTCTATGTCTTTCCAGTGTCCTTCTTTTCTTGCGGCTTGGACTGGTTGTCTTGATACTGTCCATTTTTTCTCTATCCTTTGTTATGTGGGTTGGGGCTGCCCTTTCCTGGATTTTGTTGTGAGGGGTTCCCATGCCCAAATAGTTGTGTCTTTTGTTTGAGCTTCTGCTCAATTTTGAAGGCATATCGGTACACCGCACCCAAGGATGAGATGTACAGAAATTTCATTTCGGTCTGTATGTATCTATGTAGAGCACCACGATACTTGAGCACCAGATATCACTCTGAATATTTGATACCCAGCTTGGTGCACAAGGTATGGAAGATATTTGTGAACTCTGGCATTGCTTGGTCTCTTTCTTGCCGCAGTGTGGTCCATTTGGTATACAAGTCATCATAACTTCTGACAAGGTAGTATTGTTCCTTAATAACATCTCTGTAGGATTCCCAGGTGGTCATGACTATAAATAATGAGGGTTTCTCTATTTCCTTTTGATCACAGAAAGTTTCCCACCAATCTTTTACATGGGGAACGACTTTGAGGAGCGCAAAAGTAATATTTTCTCTATTTGAAAAGTTATGGACAGAAAAATACCTTTCTATTAGATTGAACCACTTGTCTACAACATCTGCGTCTATCTGACCTTGAAATATAGGAATATCGAAGTTTATTTGTACCTTGAAGGGGGCGACGCCTCCACTCAAGGAAGATGTGTCGCCTGCTGGTGTTACAGGAGAATCCCCCTGCGAACAAGTGGATTTACTCTTGGATACTAGACCCCTATAAACAATACAAAAAGGTTCTAATGTGGACACTGATATTCCTTTTCATGAACCTAAACTATTCAAGGAAGAATAAGAAAGAAAGGTAAATACCTTTACCAATGTTTGTCCTTGCTCGATCCAGGTTGATCTTGATCTCCAAGTTCTTCAAAAGGTCCTTGATATGGATTTTATGAGAAGAACGAAATGACTACAGATTATTACCAGATGCTTAACACAGAAAAACAGAGATACAGTAAATTGGTTTTCTATTCAATAAGGAAATAAGTTGAAACTGTAAAATGTAGCGAAAAACAAGCTTGCTGGAATGGTGGCGGCTTATCTCTGAGAAGAGATGTGAAAAATGCGCTCATTCGCAAGAACATCATTACAATGAGGCCCTCAAGACCCTTTTATAATAAACATGAGTTTCAAAAACCCTAAACATCCAAAAACCTAACTCTAGGGTATGAAGCACCAAAAGTCATGTGGGCTCCGTTTGGGTAAGTCAGTACATCAACTTCCCGGGGTCGTAACTTTTGCATACGATCTACATTTTAGGCATATGATAACCCATTGGAAATATATATCCAAGGACTAAAACAATTGCACATCAATTTCAACATACCCCAAAAAACGTCGTTTAGGGAAAAATGGCTCCGGAAGTTCAGGACCCGAAAAACTGCTAAAAATAGTAAATTATCAAAATTGCGAGAAAGCTGTTTTGAGACAGCTGGAAAAGGTGGGTGGCCACCGATATCCACCTGGATCAATCCTCCATCCTAAGGAAGCAATGGTCTCCATTGCGTTGAGTTCCCCCATTAGATGAGGAAATTTCTGCTGAATTTGGCCCTGGGTGAGCCACTTGTCTTGGTGCAGGAGCTACCCTGCTTTGACGACTCGATAAAGCTGGATCCTTTGTTGTCGAGTTTCCTTGATCTGTGTGTCCACAATCTGATCATTGGATGAATATTGTATGCATTCGGGGTTGAGCTCTGTTGGTGTCAGCTGTTATGCTACGTCTGAGGTGTCCAATAATGGTGGGAAATAAGGCCGAAGAAGGTCCACATTGAACATTGGGTGCAGGACAAGGAAAGGAGGAATGTTGAGCACAAAAGAATTATTCTCCACAACCTTGGTGATGGTGTACGACCCATAACAGAGTGGGAAAAGCTTCTAATGGGGTCCTGTAAGGCATTATTTTTGCAAGTGCAACCAAACTTTTTTGCCCACCTGAAACTTATGTGGAACCCGATGTTGATCATGGAACTGCTTGTACTTGTCATTGGACTTCTGTAGGATACCCTGAACCTGTTGGCAGATGTGCTGGATCCTCTCAATGAACCAGGTGGCTTTGTCAACCTCAGTTGGAGCAGGAGAGGAGTCGGTCGAGGTGACCGCAAGGGGAAGTGCAACATCTATGGGACCCAATGGTTGGAATCCCAACCCCACTTGAAAGGGGATGTGGTTGGTTGAGCTATGCAGGGCTCAGTTGTAGCTATGCTTGACATAGGGAAGACTCTCATCCCATGTGCGATGGTGCTTGGAATTATACATACGTAGGATATCCATGATCATTCGATTTACGACCTCGGTTTGGCCATCTATCTAGGGGTGGAAGGCCGTGGATTTGGTGAGCTTGGTGTCTAGCAGTGACTAGAGGCTCGACCAGAATGTGCTGAGAAATCGACTGTCCCGATCTGAGACAATGGTTTGTGGGATTCCAAAATGTACCCAGACCCGTTCAAAGAAGATCTTGGCAGTGGCTTCTGCTGTGATTCTCTTCTTGCAAGCAACCATAATCACCATATTAGAAAAGTGATCAACAACCACAAAAACACAGTCATTTCCCCGCTTGGTGGACGAGAGGCCCGACATGTAGTCCATTGAGATGGATTTCCATGGCCTGTAAGGAGTAGGAAGAGGGGTGTACAAGCCCTGTTTCTTAGTGGTTGGTTTGGCAATAGAGCAGGTAGTGCAAGACCTGATATACTTGCTGACCTCCTGTTGAAGTTTTGGCCAGTAGAAATGTTTTTGTAGCATTTCCACTATCTTTTCGACGCCAAAGTTCTTCTGGGGGTAACTTGAATGGTTGTTTTAATTTGGGGAATGGGTGCTAAGTAAATATCACCTCCCCCTAGCCGCTCCGATATGGCCAGCACATTCAGTTCTCTATCTATCCGTGCCGACTTGGATTCCCTCAATATCTTGTCTGGTGGCAACCTGACTGCAATGATTGAGTTTGGGGAATGGGTGCTATCACCTCAAGATGGGGGCAGTCTCTAACGTCTGGTGGAAACTAGGGAACTAAAGCAATATGCTCGTAAGGTAATAACTTTACTTAATATCTCCCATCCTGCCACCCGGTTGTAGTGGGCTTCCCAAATCAGCTTCACTCGCTCACTTGATGGAACACATATATGGCCCAATCGACACAACAACCCATCTTGAAGATGGAAAGTATCAACAACTACCTTTGCACCCAACATTTGGTAGGTGGTGGCAAAGTCTGGGTCTGTCTCATAGAGTTGGGGCCATCCAGAGGTCTCATGGCTGCAGGAGTCTGGCACTGTGGTGAGTGCTGCGAATGGTGGTCTACTGAGGCAATCAACAATACGGTTGGTGCTTCCTGTTTTATACTTGATGTTGAGGTGGAATTGCTGTAAGTATGTGGACCACTTTTGATGGCGGTCATTCTGCAATTTTCCTTGTGTTTGCATGAACTGCAATGGATTATGATTAGTGTGGATGACTGTCTCCCTCCCAAGAATGTAATGTCTCCATTGACGACAAGCTTGCACAATGGAGTACATTTCTTTTTCATAAGTAGGGTACTTACGAAAAACATCTAATAGTATCACACTATGATAGGCCACGGGGTGGCAGTGCTGTGTGAGAATGACACCCACAACATAGTCAGAAGCATCAGTCTCAATCTCAAAGGGCTATTGCCGGTCTGGTAGTAAAAGTACTGGGGCTGAGCACAAGCGCTGCTTCATATCATCGAACACTTGTTGTTGGGGCCAATCCCATGGAAATTTTTCCTTACCACCACCCCTGGTTATTTGGCTGAGGGCCCATGCAATATGGGAGAATCCCAACACAAACCTGTGGTAGAAATTGGCAAGGCCCAAGAAGCTCTGAAGCTCAGTGAATGTGGTTGGGGTTGGCCAATCACGGATGACTTGGATCTTGGCTATATCCACATGTACGCCATGTTGATCAATGATGTAGCCTAGGTAATGGACCTTGTCCATGCTGAAGGAGCATTTTCCAAGTTGGCGTATAGCTTGTGCTACCGTAGGGTGTGTAGAACCTATTGAATATGCTGCAAGTGTTCAACCCAAGTCTTGCTATAAATGAGAATGTCATCCAGATACACCACTACAAAATTATTGGTGAATGGTCGCAGGATATCATCCATCATCCTCATGAAAGTGGCTGGAGAATTTGTCAGACCAAAGGGCATGACCAACCATTCAAAAAGGCCTTCCTTTGACTTGAAGGCAATTTCCATACATCAGTCTGTTCTATCGAGACCTAGTGGTAGCCAGACTTTAGATCAATATTACTAAAGTGTTTGGCCCCCATGAGTTGATCAAGGAGGTCGTCGATTCGGGGAATTGGGTACCGGTTTTTGACTGTGATTTTATTCAGAGCCCGATAATCAATGCAAAGTTGCCAAGTTCCATATTTCTTCTATACCAACACGATTGGGCTCCCGCAAGGTGATGAGATGGGACGGATGTGCCCCTTGTGGAGAAATTCTTGGATTTGTCGCTTGATCTCCTCATTCTCTAACAAAGAGGGGTGATAGACTGGCCCATTGGGCAGCGGTGCGCTGGGGGTTAGATCGATGGGGTGCTTGACCTGGAAGAGCAGAGGTACCCCGGTAGGTGAGGCGAAGATATCCGAGTATTCTTCCATGACCTTGTCTACTTGCTTTTGCTATGTGGAGAGGTCGGCCACAGATACCTTGGATGTGGCTGTCATTTTTCTCTCATTCTGAGAGCGAATCATGAAGGAGACAAACTTCCCCGTCTAAGAGATGACCTTCCTACATCGCTTAGCATAGATCAAGGAAATAGCACTAGGTGGGACAACCTCGGGTATCCTGTACAATTTCCTTTTCAAAGTAATAATAACACTACGAGGCCTAGACTCATATACAACATGACATTGCCATAAATAAGGTTGGCCCAAAAGAACATCACAAATTTCGAGAGGAGAAACATCACACAATACCTCGTATTTGAAGGGCTTGATGTCATACGACAGTCGACACTGTTGGCTGACGTAGAGATCACTTCCTTGGCGGATCCATCCAATGGTGTAGGGTTGTGGGTGCGGCGTTGTTGGTAGGGCCAGCCACTTGATGACATCTACTGAGATGAGGTTCTTCTAGCTACCACTATCAACGATGAAGTGTAGTGGGGTGCCATTTACCCACATTTGTGAATGGAAGAGGTGCTCTCCTTCTTATGGATCGTCTGGTTGACCATGCTGGAGCTTGGTGGTAGCAATGGTGGCACTGGGTTCCGCATCAATGATCCATCTTCCTCTTTCTGGTTCTGACTCAGAGTTAGAACCAACATCTGATTCAAAGGCTTTCACTTTGGCCACCAACATCTGCTTTGAGAGGCAGTCAACAGTGTTATGCCAAGGGCTCTTATGGAAGTCACACCACTTCCTGGTATCTTTCTTTGTCTTTCCAGTGTCCTTCTTTGCTTGAGGCTTGGACTGGTTGTCTTGATACTGTCCATCTTTGCTCTATTCTTTGTTCTGTGGGTTGGGGCTGCCCTTTTCTGGCTTTTGTTGTGAGGGGTTCCCCGACCCAAATTGTTGCGTCTTTTGTTTGAGCTTTTGCTTGATTTTGACGACATATCGGTAGGTCGTGCCCAAGGATGAGATATCTAGAAATTCCATTTCAGTCTACATGTATATATGCAGAGCACTGTGATACTTGAGCACCAGATGTCGCTCCGAATCTTTGATACCCATCTTGGTGCGCAAGGTATGGAAGATATTTGTGAAATCTGGCACTCCTTGGTCTCTTTCTTGCTGTAGTGTGGTCCATTTGGTATATAAGTCGTCATAACTTCCGACAGGGTAGTATTGTTCCTTAATATCAGACTTGAAGGATTCCCAGGTGGCCATGACTATAAATAATGAGGGTTCCTTTGTTTCATTTTGCTCACAGAAAGTTTCCCACCAATCTTTGACATGGGGAACGACTTTGAGGAGCGCAAAAGTAATATTTTCTCTATTCAAAAAGTTAGGGACAGAAAAATACCCTTCTATTAGATTGAACCACTTGTCTACAACATCTGCGTCTATCTGACCTTCAAATATAGGAATATCGAAGTTTATTTGTACCTTGAAGGGGGTGGTGCCTCCGCTCGAAGAAGATGCGTCGCCTGTTGGTAGTCGCCGAAGGATTTGCATGAAATTATCCATTATCTCGTTCCTCTGTTGCATGAGGGCTTCCTCAATCAACAGTTTGAAAGGATCTCCTATCCTGTCATCTTTCTTTTCTCCTTCCATGAGAGGTCGCTTGGGTGTGCGAGAGATTTTGTCCTCAAGAGAAACAAGCTCGAGACCTAACTCTTTGTACTCCGACCTCATTGTGGACATGCCTTAAGACGAGAAGGATCATATCGCTCTGATACCACTGATCCGCATTTTATGAGCAGAACGAAATGACTACAGATTATTACTAGATGGTTAACACAGAATGACAAAGATACAGTAAAACTGGTTTTCTATTCATTAAGGAAATAAGCCGAAACTGTAAAATGCAGCGGAAAACAAGCTTGCTGGAATGGTGGTGGCTTATCTCTGAGAAGAGATGTGACGACTGCACTCATTCATAAGAATATTATTACAATGAGGCTCTCAAGGGCCTTTTACAATAAACAGGAGTTTCAAAAAACCTAAGCATCCAAAAACCTAACCCTAGGAGATGAAGCGCCAAAAGTCATGTGGGCCCCATTTGGGTGAGTCAGTACATCAACTTCCTAGGGTTGTAACTTTTTCATACGATCTCCGTTTTAGGCATATGATAGCCCATTGGAAAGATCTATCTGAAGAATACAACAGTTGCACAAAATTTCATGATGAAATTTTGCAACCACAACATATCCCAAAAAATGTCGTTTAGGGCCTCAAAACGACTCCGGAAGTTCAGGACACGAAAAAATGCTAAAAGTAGTAAATTATCAAAATTGCGAGAAAGTTGTTTTGAGCCAGCTGGAAAAGGTGGGTGGCCACCAATATCCACCTGGATCAGTCCTGCAATACAATGAGAAACAACAATGAAACATACTTCCTACTCTACCATGATTAGCTTCACAATAGATCTATCAAAAGAAACAAGTTCATGAAACATATACAAACTTAAAGGAAACATGCCAAGCACATATTTATATTAATGAAAACAAAGAAAAGTTCTTACAACCATAGATGTATATGCAACAACTTCACCAAGCTCTCTTTGTCCAACCCCTTTCTCAAATAATCCACCATCAAAATGAATATGCTTTATTGGTTGTCTCCATTATGAGATCATAAGTTTGATGCCTCTAAACTGCCATGTGATTTTCACCATGAGAAGGCCTCTTTATATAAGCTTGGAGAGGCCCAACCACCTTAGAGATTCTTGGGATAGGTTGAGGATCTTTCTCCATCAGTTGTGGATCCTCCCTAAGATCCATCCTTGACCTCAGATTCGAATCCAACTAACTCTAGAGATGAGGGGGATTTTTCCCTGATTTTCCTCAACAGTCAAAGATTCCCTAAAACAACCTAAGGATCCTTTAGAATGGGACACAGAGTGTTGCAATGCTCCCCCAAAGAAGGGTAGGGAGCGTTGGCACTCCCTGACAGTGGGTGGGGGAGTACTGCCCAAAATTTCCTTAAAAAAACCCAACACTCCGCTAGAAGGGTGCACAGAGTGTTGGAACGCTCCCCCAAGGAAGGGTAGGGAGCGATGACACTCCCTGATAGTGGGTAGGGGAGCACTGGCCTTCAAAATTGATTTTTAAGTGGTTTTCTTCATGGAAAATGCTTTGTACTCTTCATAAAATGATTTCTCTTCCTTAAACCAGTCTTTGAAGGTGTCTCAATTGTCCTTGTGATGTCGTTAGAGACACGACATAATAGAGATGGCAGTATGATGTTTGCGACACTTGCGACACTTGTAGCCAAAATGTGACACTTGAAATGACGACAATAGGTCATCATTGAAGTGAGTGATTTTGATGTGTAACAGATTTCCCCCAAAAGTGCGAAGTTAGAAGATGAAAAATTATGAATGAAGTACTTTGTAGACTTTTTTGAGCAAGGGTATGGATGTAGAGAACCTGGTAGAAGCTACACACAACCATCAAACAAATATTATGACATGTTTCAAACCCAAGGCAGGCATACCTATGCTTGGGTGATAAAGACTTGCAAGGTATGTCTGCCATAATATACACTGCGGATCCATAATTGTATTAACAAAAAGGTATATCCACCAAAGATACAATGTGGATCTATACTCCCATGACATGAACTGAATGTAGCCACGAAAAATACACAGTGGATCTACATGACAAAAAGACATAGCCATAGACCAATACAAAGTGGATCTATGTAACAATATATGTGTCAATCTTAAAAAGAAACTTCGTCGCAACCTGGTCAAATTATATATTAGAGTGATCACTCAACCCAAGGTCTTCTTACTGATCCCAATGTGGTATGAGTCTAACCATGTGAATAGATGTTTTGATGTCGAACATGGTAGAAACCACTTGATTACCAGTCGATGAGGTAAACCGTTAACAAGCCTGAGGGAAATCACCATTGATGTCAATGATTCTCAAGGTACCCTAGTACATTCCAGCGAATGTGAACAAATGAGATGAAGTCGAACATACGTGGAATCATCCGATTAGGGGTCAATGATGTAAATCCACTGTCGGAGGTGAGGAGGCCTATCATTGAGGCATGCAGGTCCCAAGGTACTAACTGGGTTCTAAGTCTAGTTCCCAGATAATGTGTTGAAGTCGACAGGAATAGAATCGTCGCAGGAGGGCCTTGATGTATCCCCCATCAACGACATGAAACTGACACAGAGATGTAATTTGGTAGATCAAATGAACATGGACTGACACAGGTATTGAAATAGGATATTTGTGGTGGCTGACTCTCGAGGCAGATACTTCCCTTGAACACCGAGGCACAACAGTAGAAACATGACATGGACCAAAACATGATGATGCAGTGGATACTATGAATTTCGTCAGGTGACCCAAAGGAGTAAATAAACTTAGAGGTTTGGTTCAGTGTAGAGGTTCAGCGGATTAAAATATATGCAAAGACAAAGTGCCGTGTTCAAGGGCGACCGTAAGATTTACCTATAATGTTCCCAAAAACTGCTTGGCTTGCTTCCTTCAAATGTTTTCCCCCATCCATATAAACGAGTACCTCTTTTTAATTTAACGAGCTCGAGGAGGGTAACACATGATCGATATAACTCACCTTCGGTAAGTCTCTCTTCCTTTGTTTAATGAACTGGAAGAAGTAAGGGTTCGGTCCCGTATGGGCCCTTCAATGTATGATTGTTTAACGAGTCCAGAGAAGGTAAACTCAATGATTTTTCATATTTAGAGAGTCTGAAAATATCTTAAAGATGACTCTAGTGTTGTCCTTTTTCGTAATTTTAGTCTCGCGAGGCTAAAAAAGAGATAACATACCACTCAAAAGATGCCCTTTCAAACCTTTTAACGAGTGTGAAAGGAAGCAAGATCACTCGACAATATTTTCATGTTTAGAGAGTCTGAAAAGAGCTTAAAGACGACTCCAGGGGGTTCCTTTTTCATACAACCTTTACGAGTTCGAAAAAGTGATAAAAGTATACTCGTTTACATTCTCATGTATTTTCGAGTGTGAGAAAAAACAAAGACTAAGCTCAGTATTGGTTTCATTTTTACATAAGCTTGAAACAAAATTAAACTATGCTTGTAAATTCCCAACGTAAATTCCAAAGGTAGAGATACCCATGGATGGTTGGTACTCTGCCCCCAGCTTGAAAATCTAGTGGCATAACTCTAGAAAGATAATCAAAGGCTGGAGACATGCCCCCCAAGCTTCAATTCATTCACCGACTTTGAGGTTGTCACCAATTTCTATACTAGATGGAGAAAAAGGATATAGGTGGATGAAAAGAAGGTTCAAATACGAGACCTCACGAAAGACTCGACTTGGTAGGAGAGGTGTCTGTTTCATTTTTTAATGAGCTTGACACAGGAAAAGAACTATGCTTAGGACTCCAGTTTCAATCCCCATATTTCTGTTTCATTTTTTAACGAGCTTGCTACAGAGAGGAAAAACTATGCTTAAGACCTCTGTTTCATTTTTTAACGAGCTTGCCACAGAGAGGAAAACTTTGCTCGTTAACTCTTCTTGATCATGGCTTCCAAGAGGAAAACACTTTGGAATGACACCATGTCAAGGGAAAAAACTTGGTCATGGCTTCCAAGAGATCTTCACTAGATGGAAGAGCAATGCTCTGGAAGGAACACATGTCAAGGGTTGCGTCAGGGGTAAGGAGATTAGGCTCCAATAGCCCTACTGAAGAGATCACCATGTCAACTACCGGATCTAAGTCATCGGAAGTTGAAATCATGGGAGACAACGCCACATAATTGACCTGTGGCAGGGGTGATACCAACTGCATATAAGAACCGTTTAGGGAGGTCATTGGGTTGATGGTCAAGTCAGGGCCAACAAACGAAAGTTGATCAATAGTCACCATTCTTCCATCATGCGGGAAAGATATCACACAAAAAAAATTGGACACAATAGCTTTCAAGGCATAGACATAATCTCGCCCAAGGAGTAAATCGAAATCCAAGGGGTCCTGGACTACCATAACGTCAATAAAGACAGTTTTCCCTCCCAAAGTTACAGGAAACCGGGGAAGGATCCCTAAAGGGTGACTGGTTCTTCTATTAAAAGCGAACAGAGTCTGGGTAATCGACACAAGTTGAGGATAACCCAAAGTTTTCCAAGCAATAAAGGACAAAATACTAATGAATGAACCTTCATCTATCAGCGCATGATGAACGTTCTGACCACAAACCTGTACTGTAATCTTGAAAGGAATGTGAGAGGGAAGACGAGGTCCAGTTAGAAAACCACAATAAAAAAGGATGGCCTCATTACTTGGAGGGGTTTTCACAGGAGAAAGAGGAATGCCCCTTGACACGGTAGATTTTGTACCAACAAGAAAAACGTGGGCAGAAACAGGTTTACTCTCTTGTGTGAGAGTAGGATCGATCGATAAAGACATCAAATCGATCACTTTGGTTTCATTCTCCAAGGGGAGAATGGGGTTGACAGGTGGAAAAGGATCAACCTCTTGGGTTGCACTCTCTAACGGGAGAGCGGGATCGACCGAAGATGGGATTAGATCAACCACTTTGTCAATTGGTTCAACTAAGGACGTGACTATATTGACTACATGATCAACCAGACTGACCGATGAAGGGACCAGAGAAACCACTTTGGCACTCATCAAAGGAGAAGTGGGATTGACCACATTGGCACTCTTTAGATGAAGGGTGGGACTGACCAATAACGAGACTGGATCATTTACTTGGGTTTCACTTTTCAGATGAAAAGTGGGGCTGATTGATGACAAAATTGGATCAACTACTTTGGTTAGTGGTTCAACCAAGGATGAAACTAGATTGACCACCTGATCAACCAGACTGACCGGGGATGGAACCAGATTGAACATTCCATCAACTAATGATGGGTTGGGGGAAATCTTACGATAACCAGTTGGAAGCTGAAGCTTTACCAAAAGAGAAGAATCCTCATCCATACAAGGACAAAGGTGAGAATAATGATCACCTTCACATAACATACAAGGAAATTTGACAATTGTCTTCTTCTTACCAACCTTAATGTCACTATTTGACAGGGCATCGCCAGCATGACCAACAAGGGCGAATGATGTGGAGGACCATAATTCTAAGACCTTCGAAATACTAGGGCAATCCCTCAGAAAGTGGTCACCCTTACAAAGACTACAAGGGAATTTGGGTTTCATATTCTTCATTTTAATCTTATCGACCTCATCAACAATCATAGTACTATTAACAGTAGCTGGTGTTAACACCAATTCTTGCAAGGTGTTGTTTCTCTTCGATTTCAGAACCTTGGTGTAAATTCGCAGAAATGGGGTTTAAAAACCCATCAAATGAGTTTTATTCAAAGGCCACATTCATGAGCGCCGAGCGCAGCGCACAAAAGAAGTCCATTTCGGGCTTAAAATGAAGCGAGCGGGCATTTTGTTTTCAACGGTGAGGATCCACAGATGGAGCAGATCAACGGTCATCGAGTAAGCTTGAGTCGTGGAATTGCACGAGGTTTAGTGCATGGGCTCATCTCTTATGGACAAAGTCGCGAAGTGAAAAGCCATTTCAGCATTCCGACTACCAGGAGTTCAAGAGACAAGGGAGCCGCTCTTCCACTGCATCGGGAATACCCAAAACCTGAAACATGAAATGAAAAAGCGCCCGGGAGCCATTTCGACATTTCGGCTACCGGGACTTCAAAGGACTAGGGAGCTGCTCTTCCACTGCATCGGAAATCTCTGAAACTTGAAACGCGAAATGAAAAAGCGCCTGGGAGCCATTTCGACATTTCAGCTAGCGAGACTTCAAAGGACAAGGGAGCCACTCTTCCACTGCATCGGGAATCCCTGAAACCTGAAACGCGAAATGAAAAAAGTGCCCAAGAGCCATTTCGACATTTTGGCTACCCGGACTTCAAAGGACAAGGGAGCCGCTCTTCCACTGCATCGGGAATCCCCGAAACCCGAAACGTGAAATGAAAAAGCGCCCGGGAGCCATTTCGGCTACCGGGACTTCAAAGGACAAGGGAGCCACTCTTCCACTGCATCGAGAATCCCCGAAACCCGAAACGCGAAATGAAAAAAGCGCCCAGGACCCATTTTGACATTTCGGCTACTGGGACTTCAAAGGACAAGGGAGTCGCTCTTCCACTGCATTGGGAATCCCCAAAACCTGAAACGTGAAATGAAGAAACCCCCGGGAGCCATTTCGACATTTCGGCTACCGAGACTTCAAAGGAAAAAGGGGTTACTCCTTTAAGTTTTTAGTCTCGACCACCCTCCATGGAAAAAGAAGTTAATGAATATTGAGCAGGTGGTTGAGACCTTAGCTCAAGCCATGAATGCAGGGCATGGAGGTTCTGGTAGGCAGTTTGCCCAAGATCATCCTATGTGCAGGTTTTCCTAAAAGAGCCATGCCAATCTTATGTCCTCGACTGATCAGAAGAACCTGTGCACGCTAAGTTAGACTTTAATGTCTCATCTACCCTCTTGCTGCCAAGAGAGCGAATTGCTCTGAGTATATATACTCAGTTTTTGTATTTTTGTAAGGATCGATGGTAGAGAAAATCTCCCGACTGTAAAGATTTAACAAAGCCTCTGGTTCTCTGGTTATAGAATGATATTTTGAGATTTCTTTTTTAATGGTGGCAAGTCTCCTCCTTTCCTTTTTCCTCTGAATCTGAAGCCCAGGTATGGATGATCCAGTCGGGTGTTGTTGTAACTATATAATGCATGTTTGATTGCATTAGTTCTGTAATGTTTGAGGTTTAGTTTGAAGTTTCTCCGGTCTGAGAGGATCTCATATCTGAGACTTTTCCCCTTTCTTTTCTTTCACTTACTCACCACTATGCAAATTTACTGGCTTAAATTAGATCAAGACCTCGCATGTCCTTGCTGTTCCAACCCAGTTTTATGAGTGAGTGATATTGTTCTAAGTTTACTTCCATTCGATCACCCCCTTTTAACAAATCATGACATAAACTGATGGGCCTCAAGATTACTCTTGCTGCAATATAGGAGTGACTTCTGACGCCAACATTTCTGGCGCAGTTGCTGGGGACAAAGTTGAAGATCTTCCTTGGGATTGAACGACATTGAGTTTATGATTCTGAAGGTGAATCAGACATCATAGCCCTTGAACATTGCTACTGTGCACTTGGCGACTCCATTGTGGCGAATCCACTGTTTCAGTTGTGGCTACTTTTAACACACCTGAAAGCTGACCCACAGGAGATTTTTCGAGAAGGCTTCAACAACTGCTTTCTTAGCTTGAGAAGTTTCCTGGGAGGACACAACATTAGGATATGGTCTCTGATGGTGAACAAAGACCAGACACATTCAAAGATGCACATCTTTCACCTGGTGACTCCATGATCCGAGGATCGGTCGATGACCCCAATAATTTGATATGGAAAATATCTTAGCTCAAAGGTTGGCTTTCGGTGACTTTTCCTAGATAGTTGGTTTTTCTAATCCACTCCCAAATAGAGATGAATGGGAATATATCCTCCTTGAATTTCAAGAAAAAATTTCGGAGGTACCAGCTGAGCATTTACTGGACTTTCATGAGGTTATTCATCGACTTAATATCATGCATGAAGATGTTCAGATTAATCTTTTTAAGTATTCATTAAAGGGAGCTTCTCTTGATTGGTGTCGATCTCTTCCCACTACAAGCATCCATTCTTTGACAGGTTTTCATACAACTTTCAATTCATTTTGTAAAAGTTACTTCCCAGCTGAGTGTTTGTATGAAAATTGCTGTGATGAGCTTTCTTTGCTTCATAAAGCCTCTGCCGGCACTGAAGACCATGTTTGTAATGAAGCTTTTACTCTGGAGGAAAGTATTTTCTATGGAAATCTAGAGGCATTGGATGATATTAATTATTTTAGACCTAGCACAGAAGCATCTGACATCATTTAAGATACATGTGTCCCTTTAGATGTTCATAAAGATCAACATGCCTCTTGTGAGAATTCTGAGTTTATAGAGCAGATGTTGTCTATAGTAGATGGCTCTCCTGAATATAGGGTTGAAGAAGATGTTCCTAGCAACCCGACTTATGATGACGAATACCTTCCAGTTCTTAAAGAAGAGATGGTTGTGGAAGAGGATTCTTCTCTTTTCCTTCAAGAGGTTGCCCATGATATATTTTTACCTAGGATTAAAGATAAAATTCTTATGTATGAATAGCCAGATGCAACAGTTACCGCTGTCCCTGAAATGGATATTTTTGACAGTTATATTCTTGATGGGATCACTATTCTGGAGGTTGATCATAGAAATGAAGGGAAACCCCTTTTTGATGAATATTCTAGTGATGATGAGCAACAAGCTTATTCTACATTTGATCACTATGAAGACACCCACGGACATGACAACAAGTAGAGATTTCCCATGGTCCCTATTTATGATGATTATGAATCTGATCCTTGGGAGAGCCATGTAGAAGAGGAGGAGGAGCCAAAGATGCAGTTTACAGAATGCGCAGAGCTAGTCAGTGAGCAACCACCGCCTGAGATCAGTCAACCTACATCAACTATCCACCCACCTGTGCTTACCAGAGATATTCAACCACACGTGAACAACTGTGTAGCAAATGAGGCTACTTGTCACCCATTTTCTGGAGTTTGCCACTGGTCCTATGATCCTGTGAAGGAATACATGGAGTTGTATTTCCTTCACAATTTGGAGCCGCCCTATTTCATTTCGACTTCAGCCTGTAAGGAGGAGTTGAAGAGTGTAACCATTCTGCTGTCACGGTTACACCATCTGTTTGTGATCATCGACAGAAGGAAGGAGCTTCTATTCAGGAAGTTTCTTGATTGGCTATGGTGGAAGTTTTCTTTTAACTAGCCCCATGTAAAGGAATTTATTAGTTTAGGACCGTACATAAATAAGCTCCTTGGAGCATGTCTATTTATCTTTTATTTTCACTTATCGACATGTATTTTTAAGTAGGGTGTTTTGATATTGACTCCATAGCCCAAAAAAAGGCAACTAGAACTGCAGAAGGAGTTCTTAGAGCATCGCAGGGACGACTCTATCCCCCATGGAGCTTAATGTTAGCACCAATTCTTGCAAGGTGCTGTCTCTCTCCGATTTCAGACCCTTGGTGTAAATGCATAGAAATGGGGTTTAAAAACCCATCAAATGATTTTTATTCAAAGGCTGCAGTCATGAGCGTCGAGCGCAACACACAGAAGAAGTCCATTTTGGGCTTAAAATCAAGCAAGTGGGCATTTTTTTTCAACGACGAGGATCCACAGATGGAGCAGATCAAC
Source organism: Picea engelmannii (assembly GCA_009831015.1). Classification (NCBI taxonomy): domain Eukaryota; kingdom Viridiplantae; phylum Streptophyta; class Pinopsida; order Pinales; family Pinaceae; genus Picea; species Picea engelmannii. Next base: position 20,132 of record ML826654.1, read on the forward strand.
GGTCATCGTGTAATCTTGAGTCGTGGAAATGCATGAGGTTTAGTGCATGGGCTCATCTCTTATGGTCAAAGTCGCGAAGTGAAAATCCATTTTGGCATTCCGGCTACTGGGAGTTCAAGAGACAAGGGAGCCGCTCTTCCACTGCATCAGGAATCCCTGAAACCCAAAACACGAAATGAAAAAGCGCCCGGGAGCCATTTCGACATTTCGGCCACCGAGACTTCAAAGGATAAGGGAGCCACTGTTCCACTACATCGAAAATCCTTGAAACCCGAAATGTGAAATGAAAAAGCATCCGGGAGCCATTTCGGCATTTCGGCTACCGAGACTTCAAAGGACAAGGGAGCTGCTCTTCCACTGCATCGGAAATCCCCAAAACCCGAAACGCGAAATGAAAAAGGCGCCCGGGAGCCATTTCAACATTTAGTCTATCAGGACTTCAAAGGATAAGGGAGTCGCTCTTCCACTGCATTGGGAATCCACGAAACCCGAAACGCAAAATGAAAAAGCGTGCGGGAGCCATTTTGACATTTCGGCTACCGGGACTTCAAAGGACAAGGGAGTCGTTCTTCCACTGCATCGGGAATCCCTGAAACCTGAAACGTGAAATGAAAAAAGCGCTCGGGAGACATTTCGACATTTCAGCTACCAGGACTTCAAAGGACAAGGGAGTCGCTCTTCCACTGCATCCGGAATCCCCGAAACCCGAAATGCAAAATGAAGAAGCGCCCGGGAGCCATTTCAACATTTCGGCTACTGGGAGTTCAAAGGACAAAGGGGTCACTCCTTTATGTTTTCAGTCTCATCCACCCTCCATGGAAAAAGAAGTTAATGAATATTGAGCAGGTGGTTGAGACCTTAGCTCAAGCCATGAATGCAGGGCATGGAGGTTCTGGCATGCAGTCTGCCCAAGATCGTCCTGTGTTTAGGTTTTCCTAAAAGATCCATTCCGATCTGATGTCCTCGATTGATTAGAAGAACCTGTGCACGCTAAGTTAGACTTTAATGTCTCATCTACCCTCTTGCTACCAAGAGAGCGAATTGCTCTGAGTATATATACTCAGTTTTTGTATTTTTGTAAGGATCGATGGTAGAGAAAAGCTCCCAACTGTAAAGATTTAACAAAGCCTCTAGTTCTCTGGTTATAGAATGATATTTTGAGATTTCTTGTTTAATGGCGACTAGTCTCCTCCTTTCCTTTTTCCTCTGAATCTGAAGCCCGTGTATGGATGATCCAATCGGGTGTTGTTGTAACTATATAATGCATCTTTGATTGTATTAGTTATGCAACGTTTGAGGTTTACTTTGAAGTTTCTTTGGTCTGAGAGGATGTCATATATGAGACTTTTCCCCTTTCTTTTCTTTCACTTACTCACCACTATGCAAATTTACTAGCTTAAATTAGATCAAGACCTCGCATGTCCTTGCTGTTCCAACCCAGTTTTCTGAGTGAGCGATATTGTTTTGATTTTACTTCCATTCGATCACCCCCTTTTAACAAATCATGACATAAACTTATGGGCCTCAGGCTTACTCATGCTGCAATCCAGGAGTGACTTCTGACGCCAACAACTAGTTGCTTTGATCCAACATCTGATGTAGTTGGAGGCTTGGTCCTTTTCTGGTTCTTCTTCTTTTCTTTCTGTTTCTTCTGCTTCTTATCAAATTGGATACTCACTTTATATCTTTCACTAGGCGAAGAAGGAGAAATGGAAGGAGACCCGATGGGCGAAGAAGGAGAAAGGTCGAGATGAGGTTGATGTGTGGGTGGTGTGCTTACATCTGAAGCACCTGCATTCGAGATCACCGTAGTGGAAAAAAACCATACCGGTAACCCAATTATGAGACCTGAAAGGCTTAAAGTAGCGATGTAAGGAGGACCGACGTTTTTGTAAGAAGGAAAAACAAAAGGGTTCCCTTGGCAAAGGGGTTCCTTCATTGGTGATTACGGGAACTGACGCCATAAAAATAAATATCCAACCTAGATTCTTCTAGGGAGAACAAACAACACATGCTAAAAATCTAGTAAGCAAGCAAGCAAACAAAACCTTCTCACAATGAGAACACTAGTTGGTGATGAAATCCAACGTCGTGGGAACAAAGTAAGAAGGGAATAAGATAGAGTGGGTGGAAAAGTTACGTTGACGACCTGCTTAACGGACTTACACCCTGGTGCAATCTCCCACACATAATCGTGGGTATACCCTCCAAGGAGTCCGAGTGAGTCTGGCCAACGTAGATTCCAGGTACCGTGAAGACTGTCCCCTCCACAGTCACCTTGTATAAATACCCTAAAGAGATAGGCCACTAAGGTTACCAACTACAACAATGATGCCTGGGGAAACAATCGACAGTCCGATCCACATGCAAGGGAAGGGTATCTAGCCCAAAATCAACTTGAAAGGATTCCACTCATCATTGTGGGTATACCTTCAAGCAACCCCCATAATATGCATAATATCTACACCAAGACCAACAAAGCAAGGTGAGTAACTCTACCAGTCTTAATGCGACCTCAGGTTTGACCCTTGTGTGAGAAGGGCTTCCCAGGACAAAATGTAGCAATTGGATTTCACCGCTCCCTAACAAAAGATCCTATGTTTGTTTGCAGCTTTGGAAAGTTATCTTGCACACCTATTCCAAAGCCCCACAACTGATTTAATGTAGGTTTGGTACTAGAAAATATAAAAATGTCTAATCAATTTTAGTTTAGCAATTGATTTTTAAGGGTATTGTTACTCAAAAGGAAAATGGCATGGACAATATGGTGTTTTGACTGACTCGAAAGTTATGCAAAGAGATGAATATAAAAAAATTTCATTTCGATGAAAGCTATGCTACGAGAAGGAGAAAACATTCATCATTCCAGATGCACAATGTCCCAAAATGCCAAAAAAACATGCAATTCCGCTACTTCAAATGCAAGCTAGTTTCACTACCCAAAAGCAAGAATGCATTTATCTTCTTTGTTTGATTATGATGTATATAGAAAGAAAATACAAAAACTTCAATGGTCCACTACTTTCAATCAGGAGAAATAGTCCTATGTATATGCAAAAGACACGAAGCAAAAGGGCTACAAAAAAAGCATGCACTCAAGGCAGTGAGGTATGAAAGAAAACAAGTAGAAAAATGTTCTAACAAGAAAGAACACCATCAAGGATTCTATAACCAATCAAGCATTCAAGGAATACAATAAAATGCAGAGAAAAATTGTTGGCACAGGGGCAGACCCAGGGTTCAACGCTCAAGAGCAAACCAACAAAAACCTAACTACTGACCCTTTCGGCAACACCTGTGAAGCAGATGAAGTCTCACCCGAGGTAGAGGCAGGGGTGGTTGCAGGACTCTGATGTATGCAACCTTAGCTGGGACACTGATATGTGATTATATCTTTTATAGGGCACTTAGCATAGATCCTTCATCAATATTTAACCCGTCTGGTACATCACAGATAACACAGAGCATCGCAGTGAATACTTATACTAAAGATGATTCAATGATTAGCCACAAAAATATAGGTTAGATTCAATAGATCAAGCACTAAGAATCTTATATATCATATCTAACATTCATTCATATATCATCAACATAGAGCATAACTAGATCTACTTAATCACATCAAGCACTTAGCCAAGAACGAGATAAACACATTAGATCGAAGCACAAAGCACCATACACACAGTTACCGTGGTTCAACCCCACCCTGGGGATACGTCTACAAAGTATTCTTTATATTATATTGGTCAAGCAGTTACAACACAGAGCTTCAATGACCCTTACTTCACACAGGACAGAAGATCTGTGCATCTCACTAGATCCTTCTTCCTTGCTCTTCAGAACAAGACTATGACAACTTGCACTTAGCTTTTAGACCTCATGCACATAGCACTCTAAGATACATCCAATCACATAGATCCAGTTACTAGCACTAAGATTTCAGCTATACATCACATATATGTACTACATTACTATCAACCTCCTTCTCCCCTATTTACATTGCCTATTTATAGATTACAAAATGCACCTAAGCGTGGGTAAACCCATGGGATGACATCCCTTTCCCGTTACATCAACCCAAAACCCTAAAATGGACCCAAAAATAGGTCTTTCTTCCTTAATTTCCGCTTTGCATTGCGCTCCTTCCTTGGCAAGATGTTGCAATCCAAAAAGTGGTCAAATATGACCAAGTATTCTTAAAAACTTGGTCAAGGGAAAACAAGCTCCCAACACTCACCCGTGACTCGTCCCGAGTCACTCAGGTCCGATCAATTCCACTTCGAACACCTCGAGCTTGGCTTGAGATGCTTCGACCTGCTGATGTGCGACAACCTCTTGTTCAGTAAATTCCTTGATTACCGTGTCATTGAGCGGTCCTTCCAGGTGCTGTTCTGTAGTGATGACACCTTGTTCGAGTTCAGCTCCCTGGCTTTTAAGTTCAGCGAGCAGTTGGCATAAGTTCTCTTGGAGTGGTTGCAGTCGTTGAGAGACTTCCACTACTTTACTTTACAGCGTGTGTACTTTTTGTTGGGATGTGCGTTGTTCTGTGAAGCTTTTCATTATTTCGACTAGGGTCACAGACTTGAGTTGCGCTTGTAGTACATCTGCATGTTGCTTTGCTTCTTGGAGCTGTGCCTCCAATGTCTGTAATTCTGAATTCTCTGCAAGGGTTTCATAAGTCTGGGCGCTTCTAGTGCTTAGCTGCCTATATTCCAAAGCCAAAGTTTTTAATCGGTTGACTGCGCTTCGAGCAATGGCCTCTCTTAGATCTCTTATCTCTTGGGGTGTCTCAGGCACGGTTCAGAGCTCCAGATCCATGATGCACTGTTGAAGTTGCTGGATTACTTCTTCCAGTTGGGTCACCTGCTATGGGAGACGATCTTCCATCTCCACTTCTATGATCGTCATAGAGCGCAGTGCTTTGTGAACTCTTTCCTGTACTTCAAGTTGCTCTACTAGCAACTGGTCCTTGCTCTGTTGTAACTGTGCTTTTTCCTCCTCCCACTTCGCTTGTAAGCCAAGTTGATCATGTTTTTCCTTCCTCCATTGTTCTCCATGTGCGCTCTGTTCTTGTGCCAAAGCCTAGGTGGCTTGTGTTATGTCTCCTCGAGCTCGTCGAAGGCGAGCTTCAACTTTCTCGATGATCTGGTGTAACTGTGTGGGCTCATTGTTTGTTCATGACATTTCCATTGTTAAGGGCACCGCAGAAACTGCTTAGCTGGACTGGAGTGCCTGCTGCACTTCTTTGAGTTCGCCCGTGATCTGACTGAATAACTCCTCCTACTTTGCTTCTTTCTTTTCTGCGAGCTCTAGTGAAACATCATTTAGTGTGGCAATTAAGAAGTTGAAATCATCCAAGGTCAGGGTAGTTTTAAGCATGGTCCGGGTGGCCTTAGCTTTCTTTCGGGATGAGGGATTTGGTGGGGTAATCTTCCTTTTCTTAGAGGGATCTTCCTCGTCTCTAGGCAGAGTAACCTCACCTTTGTTCTGCTAAACTTCTATGCCCCCTAGTTTTTCATCATCACCTCCCTTCGTAGGTGAGAGCGAATCAGTCTTCGTGGATGTGCTGTGGATATCTTGAACTTCCACATCCTTCTTAGTATTGCATGATCGTGGTGTATCCGGTATAGCTTCAGGGCTATCTACGTCAAACATCTCTACGGGGTCTGCTGCAACAACGAGGTCTGTCGACCATTCCTTGGTAATCTCTTTCAAGTCATCTTCTGTCAGCATGTAATATGACAGGAGTTGTTGTTTGTGCTCATCTGCACGCGCTGTGATGTAGGTGAAGTGACGATCTGCGCTGAATTTCATCAAAGGTCTAAACCTATGAAGCGTGTTGGGTGTGATGCGCAGTGTAGACTAAATGGAATTCTTCAACTGAGTGTAGTAAGCATGGAAGATGACATTGGACTGCCACTATTTGTTCATGTCGCTGGAGTACCACAACGTACAAAAATTCACAGCCAATGGTTCGAAGGGTTCGATCTCCAGAAAAGTGGCTCCCTTGGGAAGTTCCCAAGCGATGAAAGCGATGAGTATGAGCAACCAGCTAAAGTGGAACTCATACCCTTGGTCCTGCGCTTGTCTACAGTCAAGCTCTAGCTGATTTCTAAGGTATTTTTCCGAGTGCATTTGTAGTCCCTCCGCGCACTTTCCTGCGAGGTCAACTACAAATCCGGTCACCTGTGTAGGTTTGTTTTTTCAGACTAACTTTCCTGTGATCAGCTGGCAACCAAAACGCACTGCTGCATTCTCAATGGAGGCTACCTTGTAACCTCGCGTGCCTTTCTCCAGATCACCATATGTGTCTTTTATTCGTTGGGCGAGAGCACAATCTATGGTATTTCCAGGGTAAAATTCCTATGGGTCAGGGCCCCGCATGCTTAGCCCAGTGATCCGATTGATTGTAATCATATCCACAGTGATGTGACGGTCCAAGCATAGGTATCCTCCATGGTAGCAGGACAACAACAGTCTAATGCATGCATTTACTTTCTGATGCCTCCCAAAATGTGGAATCTTCATTACATTGAGTAGGGTTGACTGCGCAAGGTTATGGGTCCATTGCTGCGGTACAATCTTGGGGTTCTTTCCTTTTGTAATAGTCAAGTACTTATGTGGGGCTATCATACTATATACCTTGCGATCTCCAAGGTTGAAATCACTAAATTTCAGTGCGGCGATCTTCTTCTGGTTAGCATGAACTGCACGCACCCCTTTCGAGAGGTACGCAATGACTACAACATAGTCGAAGTCTCTGGGTATAGTGTCTTGATTCACTATTTCGCTTAGTGGTGGGATATATTTAGGAAAGATGCTTGGGATCATCTTCACAGTGGTGAAGTCATTTCCGAGCTTTGATTGTCTTTTCGAAGGTAGTCGGGATGGTCTTGCTTGAGCAGTGGAGGGGGAAGTTGGCAGTGCGCTCGAGGACGATGCTTGTACACCTGTAGACATTCTGTGTTCTGACATGACTCTCTCAGTCATTAAATCAATTAGAAATTCTTCAACAATTTTCTTAGTAGCACTGAGCTCGTCCGACATACAAACTTGGGTCAGTTGGCTCGGGTGAAAAAGGAATTCAGAGACTACAGTGAATAGTAAGGCGATGATCTCAGGGTTTGTGCTCAAATTCTCAGTTAGCAAAAAGTATTCTCGGTGCGTGGTGTGATGGGTTAAGTAGGAAATCTCAGCAATGGTTTGCTTGTAACAGACATGGGGCCTTCATTAACTCCGTTCTATTTGTTCTGGTGCTATCCAACAGTCTAGTGGTAACCCATAACTGCTTTTCGATCCGTTCGGAGTGGCGGTCGAACAGGTATATCAGTTCCAACGACTATATTGCTTCATCATGGTGAAGTACTCTATGTCGTTGTTCTAATATCTTGACGAAGCTCCAATTCTGCAATTCTTCTTGCTGTCAAGTCTCCTCTATAACCTCTTGTAACCTTACAGTATTAGCCCTTTTCTTTCTTAACTTCCCATCCTTCTTCCCAGTGAGCTTCATCTCAATAATTCTTTTACCATTCTAATGTTTATCTTATGTGGTCTTAGTTACTTCACGCTGTTGAAAGTCTTTCCTAGGGTTCCTTGATAATACTACTTCTGTATCAAAAATAGGTAACTCAATCTTCTGCATATCCTCAAGTGTTCTCTTAGCTTCGACATTGGAGTTGCTAATATTAAATATCTGTGATCTTCTCTTCTGTTCTTCAATCAAGTGCATGATCCTTCTAGTCATAAAGTCTTTTAACTCTCGCTTCTTCTATTACAAAACTTTTTCTTCTTCTTTTCGTCTGGCTTGTTCTCTATCAATCCAAGGTTTTCCTATGAGCATGGTAAATGGGGTGTTGTCTTCAAAAAGTTTAATTATCTCAAAGTCTTCCTCTGTCGAAGTTCCATTGACAGTCATAGGTATCCGAGCGAGCCTTCCACATAGGTTTAATAGATTTCCTCTGAAGAAACTTGTTCCTTCTAGGGAAGGGATCATGGCAGGCTTTCCTATAGCTTCCCAAGTTCTTTCTGGCATAATGTTCACTTGTGTTTCTTCATCAAGAGTACAGTCAATGTCAAAGTCCCCTATTCTTGCTTCGATTTTCTCCTTTTCTTTGAATATCTTTGATAGCCTAACATGTCGGTGGTCATTCAAGGTATCTTTCATCTGTAGCAATATATTTTCTGATTCTTTCTGGGTTTCTGCTATAATCTTGGTCTCTTGATCTCCTTAAGGGTTTTCTTGCTCCATATTCAGCTTCTCAAGCCTAACAATGATTCTAGGGAAATCCAATACTTCATGGTCCATGGCCTTACAACAGAGGCAACTAGGTCTTCTCCCAGGGCATTCCTTAGCAAGATGTCCCGGTCTTCTGCAACTATAACAAAGGGTTAATCCTCTCTTTCATTTAGATGTTCCCCAACTCCTTCTGTATTGCGCATTAGGATCATGGTGGCTAGCCTACAAAAAACTCTTTCTAGGATCCTGCATCCACTTGTTAGTGAAAACATTCTTTCTATGCATAGGTATAACATATCTATCCCTATACTTATCAGATCTATTCATATCAAACTTTCTTTTATCTATTAATGCCCTAATTTTGAAGCTAGGAGAAAATCTATCAAACATACCTAGATCCATGCTTTAGAAATAAAAAAAAAATTCATTTATCTTACTTCTACAGAGCATAAATATTTCAAATATAAATTTTTTTGACTATTCTTACCATTATCAGAGCACAAATCTTACAGATCATACCTCTTTTCTGCAGATCTGACCTTTTTCTTTCAGAAGTTTCTACTTTCACTTTTCTTAGGGCATAGAGTGTCCAGATCTTGCTTCTTTTATTCAGATCTAATCTTCCTTTCTTCAGATCTAATCTTATTCCAAGCACAAAGCTTGACAGGTCAAGTAGACTACTACGCACTAGGGAAACAAATTTACGCACACAACTTTTTCTTCTTTTGTTCCCAACAATCACAGTTCCTGTCCCGACAATGGAACCATTTGTTGGCACAGGGGCAGACCCAGGGTTCAATGCTCAAGAGTGCACTAACAAAACCCTAACTACCGGCCCTTTCAGCAACACCTACAAACCAGATGAAGTCTCCCCCGAGGTAGAGGCAGGGGTGGTTGCAGGACTCAGATGTCTACAACCTTAGCTGGGACACTGATATGTGATTATATATTTTACATGGCACTTAGCATAGATCCTTCATCAATAGTTAACCCGTCTGGTACTTCGCAGATATCACAGAGCATCGCAATGAATACTTATACTAAATATGATTCAGTACTTAGCCACAAAAATATAGGTTAGATTCAACAGATCAAGCACTAAGCATATTATATATCAGATCTAACATTCATTCATATATCATTAGCACAGAGCATAACTAGATCTACTTAATCACATCAAGCACTTATCTAAGAAAGAGATAAACACATTAGATCGAAGCTTACACATTATATCGAAGCACAAAGCACCATACACACAGTTACCGTGGTTCACCCCCACCCTAGGGCTACGTCCACAAAGTCTTCTTTATATTATCTTGGTCAAGCAGTTACAACACAGAGCTTCAATGACCCTTACTTCGCACAAGACAAAATATCTAAGAAACTCACTATATCCTTCTTCCTTGCTCTTCAACACAAGACTACGACAACTTGCACTTAGCTTTCCGACCTCATGCACAGATAACTCTAAGATACATCTGATCAAACAGATCCAGTTACTAGCACTAAGCTTTCAGCTATACATCACATAGATGTACTACATTACTATCATCCTCCTTCTCCCCTATTTATAGATTACGAAATGGGCCTAAGCATGGGTAAACCAACAGGCCAACATCCCTTTCCCGTTACATCAACCCAAAACCCTAAAATGGACCCAAAAATAGGTCTTGCTTCCTTAATTTCCGCTTCGCGTTGCGCTCCTTCCTTGAAAAGATGTCGTAGTCCCAAAAGTGGTCAAATATGACCAAGTATTCTTCAAAACTTGGTCAAGGGCCAACAAGAATCCAATAAATGATAGGGAGAAAGAGAAATCACTCAAAATTGTCCTATCAAAAAAACAACTAGAAAAGGAAATTTCACATTTATGAAAAAGGTTTCAAGATCCAATAAAGACAATAGGGAGTGATAAGAATAAAAAACCATCAAAAACCAATCCAAACAACTTCACAAACCAACCACAGACTCTGGGTAAAGATCTCTACAAAAAAAGGCTGCAAAAGATTGAGCAGAAGAAGGCAAAAAATCTTAAAAAAAAGACTAGTGCTCCCCTAGAAGGGTGCACAAAGTGTTGCAACTCTCCCTAAGACATTGTAGGGGAGTGATGGCACTTTGGTATGGCCTACAAGGGGGCATTGAGCCACCCAAAAATTAAAAAAATAGTCAAAAAGATGAAGAAAAACTCACCGAGAATGCACAAAAATTGGTGAAATTACTAGTGAAGGTAGGAGAAGGAAAATGGATGATGAAAAACCAACAAAAGTGATCTGAAAGGTGGTAAAAGGGTAGGGAAAAACCAAGGAAATACAAATAGGAGTTCCTTCCCCAGTGGAGTCACCAATTTATGTTACAGGATAGTCCCTCCGCGGACAAGTGGATTTCCTCTTGGATACTAGACCCCTACAACCAAGACATAAAGGTGCTAATGTGGACACTGACATTCCTTTTCATGAAGCTAAACTATTCAAGGAAGAAGAATAAATAAAGGTAAATACCTTTACTGACGTTTTTCCTTGCTCGATCCAGGCTGATCTTGATCTCCAAGTTCTTCAGAAGGTCCTACAATACAATGAGAAACAACAACGAAACATACTTCCTATTCTACCATGATTAGCTTCATAATAGATCTATCAAAAGAAACAAGTTCATGAAACATATACAAACTTAAAGGAAACCAGACCAAGCACGTATTTATATTAATGAAAACAAAGAAAAGTGCTTACAACCATAGATGTAGATGCAACAACTTCACCAAGCTCTCTTTGTCCAGCCCCTTGCTCAAATAATCCACCATCAAAATGAATATGCTTTACTGGTTATCTCCATTATGAGATCATAATTTTGATGCCTCTAAATTTCCATGTGCTTTTCACCATGAGAAGGCCTCATTATATAATATTGGAGAGGCCCAACCACCTTAGATATTCTTGGGATAGGTTGAGGATCTTTCTCCATCAGTTGTGGATCCTCCCTAAGATCCATCCTTGATCTCAGATTCGAATCCAACTAACTCCAGAGATGAGGGGGATGTTTCCCTGATTTTCCTCAACAGTCAAAGATTCCCTCAAACATCCCAATGCTCCCTCAGAATGGGACACAGAGTGTTGCAACGCTCCCCCAAAGAAGGGTAGGGAGCGCTGGCACTCCCTGACAATGGGTAGGGGAACGCTGCCCAAAATTTCCTTAAAAAATCCCAACGCTCCCCTAGAAGGGTGCACAAAGTGCTGGAACACTCCCCCAAGGAAGGGTAGCGAGCATTGGCACTCCTTGATAGTGGGTAGGGGAGCGATGGCCTTCAAAATTGTTTTTTAAGTGCTTTTCTTCATGAAAAATTCTTTGTACTCTTCATCAAATGATTTCTCTTCCTTAAACTAGTCTTTGAAGGTGTCTTAAGTGTCCCCGTGATGTTGTTAGAGACATGACATAAGTGAGATGGCAGTATGATGTTTGCGACACTTGCGACACTTGCGACCAAAATGCGACACTTGAAATGATGACAATAGGTCATCATTGAAGTGAGTAATTTTGATGTGTAGCAGTTGGTAGCCACCGAAGGATTTGTGTGAAACTATCTATCATCTCGTTCCTCTGTTGCATGATGTCTTCCTCAAGGAACATTTTGAAAGGATCTCTTGTCCCGCCATATTTCTTTTCTCCTACCATGAGAGGTTTCTTGGGTGTTAGAGGGATTTTTTCCTCAATAGAAACAAGCTCGAGACCCAATTCTTTGTACCCTGACCTCGTTGGGGACATGCATTAAGATGACAAGGAGAAGACTGCTCTGATACCACCGATCCAAATTTTTATGAGAAGAATGAAATGAATACAGATTATTAAAATATGCTTAACACAAAATAATATATATACAATAAAACTGGTTTTCTACTCAATAAGGAAATAAGCTGAAACTATAAAATGCAGCAAAAAACAAGCTTGCTGGAATGGTAGAGGCTTATCTCTGAGAAGAGATGTGACGACTGTGCTCATTCGCAAGAAGATGATTACAATGAGGCTCTTAAGGCCTTTTTTACAATAAACTGGAATGTCACAAACCCTAGACATCCAAAAACCTAACCCTAGGAGATGAAGCACCAGAAGTCATGTGGGTCCCGTTTGGGTAAGTTAGTACATCAACTTCTCAGGGTCGTAACTTTTGCATATGATCTCCGTTTGGGGCGCACGATAGCTTGTTAGAAAGGTATTGTCGATGAGATTCATTTTCGGGGCTTAATTAGAGCCTATGACTTTCTTTGAGAAGCTCGATCACAAAAAACTTTCATTTAGGCCCTCAAAATGGCCCCGGAAGTTAAGAACTGCTAAAAATAGTAAATTACCAAAATTGCCAGAAAACTATTTTGAGCCAGTTGGAAAAGGTGGGTAGCCACCGATATCCACATGGATCAATTTAATAGTTGTTCATAGTCTTCAATTAGTTTGGAAGCAAGGATCTCTGATGTTTTTAGTAAGCAAGGATCATCCTTAATGGACAAATGGATCTATGCATTTGTATCATGATTTTTTTGGGGATTCCACATTGTTATGTATTTATCAAAGAATATCTTAGTGTCATTCACTTTTTTTGGATCTTCGTAATGCAATTTGTCCATGTTTATAGCACATTCCAACCATAAGAAACCATGGACATGGATAGAACCTTCGTGTTTCCATTCATACTTGCAAAAGAGCTATTAATAAATTATTGAAGTGGAGTGGTAAGTTTATAGTTTTTTTTGAAATGCAAGGCTCATTGTCATATAGAGTCGTGTACTAGTACCAACAATCCTTTGCATGCACATATTGGAAATATCTACAAAAGGTTATGGAGTTGAGTAGAGACATTAATGGGTAGATTAGGAAGTGCAATCATTGAATTGTGGTTGATGTAGACATGTTTGCATTCTCTACCATTCTTTATCCAAGGGCATCAATGGCATGGGTTTTGGTAACATAATAATAATATCATTTTTCATTTTTTCCATGCCTTTTCACAACCACGATGTTGAGAAGTTCAAAGTGGCACAAGAGGGAAGTGGCAATTGCATCAATGTCTTATGGGAAACTAATAGTGTGACCACTATATTTGTATTGACCACCTTGAACATGATTGACTTTCAATATTGGTTTGAATTGGGTGATAAGAATATCCTTAACCTAAGTAAGAAGTGACAAGACAAAGGGTTAGTCATCGGGGTCCGTATTATCCCATTTGGAGAGAATGTGGCCTCTAGTTTCCCTGTGCCATTGGTTAAAAATGTGATCTTTAAGAAATTCAATAGTATAAATGCTAGGATATGGTTCCTTACAAGTAGTAAATTTATGTATATTAGACAACTTATCTATTTGATTGATGAAGGTTTGCATAGTTAGTATGCATATGGGCCTGATGTTGAATAGTAGGATCTGGTAAATTCAAAACAAAGTGTTGTATCATAGATTTTGTAGATTGCCTATGTCTTTTTATTCCATATTGTCTTGTACATATTTTTTGAGGTGTTGCTCATTTCAATGGGTTTTTGGTGTCGGTAGCATATTATTGCTTGGGTTACTAACATTCAAGTGGACATTGAGAAATGGGTGAGGGGTATTGAAGTTTGGCATGTTGCTTTTAATAATGTTTGTTAGTAACAGGTTGTAGTTGAAGAGGTTTGAATGATGTTTGGTTGTATAATGGGTTGATTTGGTTGAGGATTGGTTTGTTGTGGTTGATGGGAAATTTTAGGTAGCATCTCATGTGGTTAGGAAATTGGATGAATAAGTTGGAACATATTTGATTGGTTGGAGTGGAAGTAAGAATTTTAATCAACTCCTCTCTCTCTTATTTTCCCTTTTATACATGCATTGTGTTTTGCATTCCAAGAGCATTCATATTCATTCATTGGCTTAGATGTTTATTGTGAACAACTTCATGTAGGTGGTAGAGATATTGGTCATGGTACCCTAGTTTTAACTACTAACTAAATGTAACAAATATGTATTACTTATATGATTTGGTTTATGTGATAGGAGTCAAACCATGTGGGTTAAGTCGCAATGAACCCATGTTTCATCATAAATATCCCTAGTGTGGAGCTCAAGGCCAAGGCCCAACTAATGAATGTGTATGAGTCCGCTAGTGACGAGTTGGGATTGTGGTATTTTTCGAGGATATGTTTGTGTATATGTAAAAGAATGTATAAAAATGAAATATATATGATAATATAATATCCACCAAAAAGTTGCTCGAGGAAGCAACAAAGGGGCCATGATACCACAAGAGGGGTATATGAAAGGGGGTTGTTGGGTGATTTGACCTTGCCATTGTCCTTTGAAAGTACTATCCTTTCTTGCTCATTCTTCCTTGTGAGTTATCCCATATTTTTTTTACTTATGTATATGCAACAAGTACAAGTTTCATATCATTGGAAAGAGAGTAGGTCTCGTGTAAGAAAATGCCTCTCATTTTATTTTCCAATATCATTCTATTATTTAACCATTCTTGGGAATGGAGAGAAGACATGCTCCCAAATCAATTTTTCTTTTCCAATTTATGCAGACATTTTCCCTTGTTGTTATGGCTATTGCGACAAAAAATGGCAAGAGTTTCCCATGTGTATGTCAATGGTAAAATCCCATGGAAGTTGTGGGAAATTGTTGCTGAAAATGTGAAAGAAAATATGATGGTTTGAGAGAGAAACCATGGCTATAATGTCCACTACCAAAGAAAACACCTTCAAACCTGAAACCCTAATATTGTTGCTCATTAATTATTTCGAAGCCAAGAGTTTTTCGACCCAAGTTATTCCCATAAGGCATCCAATGGTTGGAATTTTTTTGCATGCATTGAGGAGCATTTGAAGGGAAGAATATCATTGGGGGACTATTGAGCAAAGGTGTAGCAAAGAAAGGGAATATTCTCTTTATGTTCTGTAGGGTAGTGTAAGAGAGTGTCATGACTGTTTGATGAGTGGACGATGATCCAAAATGGATCTAGGAAGGCCTAAAAAAATAAGCTCTCAGAATCAGAAGAAACCAACTCCATTGAGTCTGTCTCGTCGCGCTGATTCTAACCATATAGTTTTTTCCTCAAACAGACACTGCATGCGAAAGTTATTGCGTTCTGATCAAATTCCCAAACATGCAAAAAGTCAATTGGTGAAAGTCAACATTGACGTTAGTAGTACGGTAGGTGACATTAGAATGACATCATCATGCTGACATGGCATCACCAAGAGGTGAACCATGCCACTCATATTCGACATTTTCGGGTTGAGTTGGCACCTGTACGGATTTGACACGTGTCACTGTACGGATGACATGTGGAAGTCCGTACATGACGTGGCCTAATGACAGGATGACATGTGGTACGTACGACAGTGTGACATGTGGCAGTTATGGTGGAAATGTGGTAGGTATAGTGGTGACATGGTAGGTATGGCGGTGACGTAGCAAGTACGGTGGTGACATGGCAGTGCTGAATGGGCAGCTGACTGGACCGATGCGTCAGTAGTACGAACCAATCCTAGGGTGACACATGGCCCAATCATAGGGCACCATGGATTTGGCTAAGTTTGGCTGGGTAAAAGTTTGTTCCGCCTCCGGGGGAATCGAACCTGCGACCTCCAAGCTATGCAACGACTTAACAACCAAGGTGCTAACCAATTGGTCTATACAGTGTTTCTTAACACCCATGTGGATTATTTCCATTTTGATGTGGAGTGGCACACGTGGTATGGGATAATCCCCAATTGACGAGGGGCTAGCCCGCAACCAAAGGCTCAAGACTAGGGGCCAAGCTAGAAGAAAGGCGTGTGGGATCTAGGGCTATGGCCATATGGCCATGCCAACGACCAAGGGTCAAAAATTGGGGGGCTAATGACTAGGGCGCACCAACCAATGGACACATGGCCCTGTCCCATGTGACATGGAGCTGAAGATAGGGGGCTGCACGCCTATATCCACATTTTTTTGTTTTTTTTAACCTTATCGTATAATTTATTGGATTTTTCAGCCTGTTTTTGGTGGATTTTGGGAGATTTGGAGCCCTTTTTGAGGCCAGATATTGGGAGGAAGTTGGGAGGATGTTACCAACTTCCAATATATTTAAAATATAGGTTCTTGGCAGCCTAAAGGAGGTTAAAAAGAGGAGAAATGGTATAGAATTGTGAAGCCAAAGTCGGTTTTATGTAGGGAAGCCATTGAGGAGAGGAACTTTGCGGGCCAATTCCGGGAGCTTCGCTCAACCGTTTTCAGTGCCGTCAGTTGTGTTGGGTTATTGAGGTCTAGAAGAACACAACTAGACCAGTTTGTAATCCATTTGACACTTTTATGATGTAATTTTGAAGCTCTGAAGAGAAATAAGAAAGCCTCACCCACTGAGATAAAGGCCCAGAGACGTAGGCGTTATTTACGAACTCCGTTAACAAATTTGTTGTTATGGTTTGCTGATTCTTTGTGCTTAATTTCAGATCTAAATATATTATTATGGATATCATGTTACATCATTAATTTCTTCCTCTTTCTTCAATTCCTAATGGTTAATGAATTCATGTTTTAAAAACTTAACCATAGTCTTTAAAAGATCTTTTCAGATCAAGTGGTATCAGAGAAGGTTGACGGTTGGTTTTTGAGTTTGCATGATTACCAGGGAAAAGATGAATCGAAGTGAAGGTGAGATTGTTGAAGAGAATCTTGAGATTGGATCGAGAAAGAGAACTTCTCAAAGTGAGAAGATGGCATCGGAAGAGGGACTTTCTCATAACAAGATAGAGTTTCAAAATTTTTTCTTCGCCATGTTGGAGATGGTAAAGTTTTTATATGAAGATTACTTGGAGCGGAAGAGATCGATTCTAGGTGAATATTCAAAGGCCAAAAGTGAAGAAGGAGAGGATCCTCCTAAACCTCCTCCTTCACCTCCTTCTTCTCCATCAACTTCTTCTTCTTCATGTATAAGTTCCAAATCCACCGCAAGAAAAAATTCCCATAAACATAAACATGATATGCCTTTACTTAAGATTGATGTGAAGTTTGAATTACCCATGTATGATGGTTAAGTCAATGTAGAGAGGCTTGATAATTGGGTCAGATAGATGGAATTTTACTGCAGTGTGAAACAAATCAAGGATGAGGCAACGCAAATCAAGTTGGCATCACTTCGTCTTACAGGTGCAACACTCATCTAGTGGAAAAACAAGTTGCAAAATGGCATGCAACAAGTGGGTAATGTATTTCCATCAAGGCAAGTTTTTGTTTCTTCACTTAGAAAACAATTTTATCCTTTGGGTTATAAAGAGAAGGCTTTAATTGAATGGCAAGGTCTTAGACTAAGAAAGGGACAAATAGTGCAAGAACACATAGATGAATTTCGTAAGATGGCATTAATGTTAGACATTCCATTACATACCCAAGGAACTCTTTTGAAGTATATATGAGGTTTACCTGCACACATTCGTAACACTGTATTTATGTTTGGACCTACTAATCTTGATGAGGTTTATGTTCAAGCAACATACATTGAGGTAGGGAAAACATAGGTTGGTATATCAGGGGAATCATCTTCAAGAAAATAAGACAAAAGGAAGGGGAATGGAAAGAAAGAAAATTCAGTGACAAGAAGGGAAGAGAAGCTCTCTTGCAAGCATTGCAAGAAAGAAGGGCATGATGATGACCATTGCTGGAAATTGCATCCTGAGAAGAGACCAAAGTGGTTCAAAGAAAGGAAATGGAGGCAAACAGTTGCAACAACAACACGACCAATAGACTTGGGATCAAATTCGGGGGATGAGTTTAAAATCACAACAGTTGGTTTGACAGGTAAAATTGGTGATGGATATGATTCTAAAAGTAAATTGTTTCACATAAGGGTCATAATGAGGTATACTAAGGTCGACACATTGATAGATAGTGGATCTCAATATAATTTGATTTCAGAAGAAGTGGTTAAACAATTGGGATTAAACACTCAGATGCATCATAAACCTTACTCACTTAAATTGATAAGCAACAATCATAAATTGCACATAACAAAGCAATGCATTTTAAAGTTTGCAATTTCATCAAAATTTGTGGATGAGGTAACATGTGATGTGGTGCCACTCAATGAATGTGGAATGGTCTTAGGTAGTTCTTATTTGTATGATCACAAAACAATATTCTATGAGGAACATAATTGATATCACTTAATCAAAGAAGGCAATGAATATGTTGTACATGCTCATCACTTAAAAGAAAATCAATCTCTTCAAAAAATGGAACAATTAAGGAAGGCGGCTCATGCAAGCAACACAACTATAGTTGTGCCAAATCAATCAATTGATCTTAAGCATGAACATGAGATGATTGTAGAATGGAAGTTCAATCATACTTTGCTTCAAGATAAGCTAATGTCATGCAAGTACTACAAACATATTAGCTCATTTGCAGTCATATTGTTGATGTTATCGTTGCTAATGTTTTCAACATGGATGGTAGTGACTTCAGTAATATGTGACAGAGTACAAGTGGCTAATAGTATGCTGTCATTTGTCATGGTTATTTTGCAATTGATCTTAATGAGACAGGTGCACAGGACAAATTTTAAAGACAAATAACAAGTGGGGTTGCCTATCCTACACTTGATGACTGGTTAATACCCTTTTGGAGGACCAAAAGGTCTTAGCGGGGAGGCATGACCCAATATGGATCTAGGAAGGCCTAAAAATCAAAGTTATCAAAATCAGACAAAACCAACACCATTGTGTCTGTCTCGTCGCGTTGATTCGAACCATATAATTTTTTCCTCAAATGAACATCGTATGCGAAGGTTATCACATTCTGATCAAATTCCCAAACAGGCAAAAAGTCAACTGGTCAAAGTCAACGCTGACGTCAGCAGTACGACAGGTGATGTCAGCATGACATCATGATGACATAATAATTATGATGTGGCGTCACTAGGAGGTGGCACATGTCACTCAGATTCGATGTTTTTGGGCTGAGTTGGCACCTGCACAAATTTGACACGTGTCACTATACAGATGAAACGTGGTAGTTTGTACATGACGTGGCCCAATGACAGGTTGACACGTGGCAGGTATGATAGTGTGACACATGGTAGGTATGGCATACATGTGGTAGGTACGATGATGATGTGGTAGGTACGATGGTGACATGGTAGGTACGGTGGTAACGTGGCAGTGCTGAATGAGCAGTTGACAGGACCAATGCATCAGTAGTACGAACCAATCCCAGGTTGACATGTGGTCCAATCCCAGGGAACCACATGGAACTCCGGATTTGGCCAAGTTTATCTGGTTAAGATTTTGTTCCGCCTTAGGGGGAATCAAACCCGCAACCTCCGAGTTGGGCAATGACTTAACAACCAAGGTGCTAACCAACCGGGCTATTCAATGTTTCTTAACACCCATGTGACGTATTTCCATTTTGATGTGGAGTGGCACGCATGGTATGGGATAAGTCTCGATCGACATGGGGCTAGCCCACGACCATAGGCTCAAGACCAGGGGACAACCTAGCAGAAAGGCATGTGGGAGCTAGTGCTATGGCCATATGGCCATGCCAACGACCAAGGGCTAAAAATTAGGGGGCTAACGACTAGGGCGCACCATCCTATGGACACATGGCCCTATCCCATGTGAACTGTTGTTGAAGAGAGGGGGATCCACGCCTATATGCACCTTTTTTGGGGTTTTTAACCTTACTGTATAATTTATTGTATTTTTCAGCCTGTTTTTGGTGGATTTTGGTCAGTTTTGGGAGATCTGGAGCCCTTTTTGAGGCCAAATCTTGGGTGGAAGTTGGGTGGATGTTACCAAATTCAAATCTATTTAAACTAGAGGTTATTGACAGCCTAAAGGAGGTTCAGAAGAGGATAAATGCTATAGAATTGTGAATCCAAAGTCAGTTTTATGTAGGGAAGCCATTGAGGAGAGGAACTTTGCGGGCCAATTCCAGGAGCTTCGCTCAACCGTTTTTAGTGCCGTCAATTGTGTTGGGTTATTGAGGTCTAGAATAACACAACCAGACCATTTTTTAATCCATTTGACACTTTTCTGACATACTTTTGAAGATTTGAAGAGAAATAAGAAAGCCTCACCCACTGAGACAAAGGCCCAGAGACGTAGGCGATATTGCCGAACTCCGTTAACAACTTTGCTGTTATAGTTTGATGATTCTTTGTGCTTAATTTCAGATCTTCATATCTTATTATGGCTGTCATGTTATATCATTAATTTCTTCCTCTTTCTTCAATTCCTAATGGTTAATGAATTCACGTTTTAAAAACTTAACTATAGTCTTTAAAAGATCTTTTTGGATTAGACGAGGTCCTAGAGAGATCTACAATGAGTAGAAAATATTTCCCATGAGATTAATGGGTTGGGTTGAGAGAGATTATAGCTTGTAGGAATTCCTTTTCCCTAGTGGTTTCATGGTTTGGCTTAGGGGTGGAATTCATGGTCGATTTCCCATGGTTGGGTGCAAAATTACCCATCATCAACCAATTGGTGGACATGGCTTTATGCACAAATAAGTTCTCATGGTTATATTCTTGTAGAATGTTTTTTGTTTTGCTAATGCCTTGAATTAAATGGGTAAGAATGAATTCAAAATATGCATTGTTATTTCCACTGCTATTTTATTTTTACATACAAATTGTGTTATATATTGCTATTAGAGGTTGAATTTGGCTTCATAGATGGTTAATGGAAGAAAATAAATATTGTTGGTAGTACTAGATGCCAAGGAAGGCATCTAGGGGTGATACATTGGCATGGCCCGTTCAAGTAGAATAAGGACTTGGTGGGTTGTTTCCATAACACTAATTGAACTCTATATGGATGTTTCCTAGAACACAAGGCCATGAAATTTGTTGTGGATCTGATGTTATTCATATATTTCAGATGACAATCCTTTGCTATTTGTTATGATTTAGCTTGAAATTTGAAAATGTTAGTGCTCATTTGAATTAGATTATGAATATTTGATAACATTTTCCTTAAAGCATATAAAGATTACAATTGCAATACCTTGAAATATATTTTATAATAAAAATAGAACGTTGAGAAAAATGGATACTTGAAAGAATGTGTAGATAACATGCTAATCAATTCCTTACATAATTCCTTTTTGTGAACACATGTAAACAATGTAAAAGGTAAATGATTGTTGATATGTGAAGTAGTTATCTACATTAATATACTTGTTGGAATGAAATTTATTGGTGTGACCCCCATTACTGATGTAATGGCGGTTGAAGATCCCACTAGAGTTAATAGTAATATAGGTATGATGGCCATTTAATGTAATGTGGAATGGGTCCACTGTGTTAGTTATTATTAAATAATCCCCACCACATAGTTATCACACAATAAATGTAATATAGCCCATTCATTAAAATAGAGGCCAATAGTGGTTAAGGCCACGGTTTGTTAGATAACTATAAACAAAAATGGATTCCTCCTTATGAGATACCAAGTATTGTGACCGTATTGGAGAATTGGGTCATTAGGAGGTTACATTTACATGATACCATAGTGATTGTTACAAGCCCTTAAGAAACATAAAATATAGTTCCTTGGTTTATTTTGTAGATACAATTTTAGGGACAAGACCCTTTTTCTTAACCTCCATCATGGAATTCATTTTTTCATATACAATAACAATGGATTTTATACTTTATTTTCATTGGCAAATGTCTCTCCTTTTACTAATACTTTGGAGATGTGAGTGTTGAAGAACAAGTTGCCAAAACATTTTATATCTTTATCAATGTTTCCCTCGTAGGTGGATGTATACACCTTGCTAGAAGGGATTCTTGTAAGTTCTGATGTTGCTTATTTGAATGTAGTAATACGGTAGTTCCTTTATGGCCACAAATTTGAAATTGGATAATGTACTTGAAATCACTCATCAAAAATTTCATTGCATCTTTGGCAATGCTAGTTTCCCTCTTCAATCGTAGTGATCTTCTTTTTGCATTGGTGATCTTTAAAAATGAGAGGGTAGACAATGTACCAATAGTTATCTTTATCGATGGAAACAATATTTTCCTCAACCAAAATGGTTGTAGGATGTGCATCTCAACCAAGTCCTTCCTTCTAAATGTCCAAATTATTTTGAATGAAAGGGCGACCACAAAATGCACCATATGTATATAAGGAGTGAGATTCAAGGTTTGTACCTTCTTTCTCAAATCATTTTCTAGTCTATTATGATTCTTTACGATTGGGTTTGGTGGAAATTTGGAACATGAAGGTTCTATTTATGGATCTCCTATTGAACTGACTTTTTTTCCATGCCTTAGCGATCATTCAAAAGGAATTTGAGGCAGGTTTTTTGTGGGATGTCTTTATTACAAAACAATCCCCATATGTGAGCTCAATACTACAGCCCAACATGTCCTTTAGTCAAAGGGTTTTCTTTTTGGTCTTAGTCTCATTCTTCCTCATGATGGTGGTCAAATGGATAAAGAATATAGCAACTCCAATGATATCAAACACATAGTTGTTAGGAAGGGTTGTTATCTCATCGATAAGGATGAACTTGAAGTCATGGTTTGATATCAAGTGTTCGTCCTCAAGGAAAGGCTCTATTGTTGAGGTGTGATCTAGAGTTATTTCCTAATATTTTTTTAAATGGTTGTAATCCTTTTGTTGCAACTTTGATGCATCCTTTTGAGATTATGCAAGCTTTACCACTCTCTATGGAAGGATGGAATTGCATTGCTTAAATGTTGAAACATGTAATTTGTATCTCACTATCTTATTCGTTAATAACATCAAAGCTAGATAAATGCCCATGTGCCTTGGCATTATTGAATGTCTTCCTCCAGTACGAGCTTGAAGTAATGTACTAGTTCATCTTCTTCTTAAGATGTAAGTTCACATTTTATTAGGTTATAATATTTGGTCAAACATGATATATGTGTATTTAAATTCCCATGCTTATTACACTTATTACTTACAAATTCAAAATCTAGCTCCAACAATCTCTCTTGGTACTTCAATACAACATGTCAAAAGGGATATATGTAATTAATAGATTGAATGTATTTTATGAACTTATGATAAGGTTTTTCATGATGACCACTTATGTTATTAGTATATTTATGTATATGTATTTGATTTGTAGGAAGATAATGATAGTTCCCAATATTTTTATCATGATATAGTTTTTCCTTGGATAAACACACATCATGGGTTTGTAACTAGAATAATGTATGCACAACAAACTCTGATCAAAACCTAGTGTGCCTTGTGATCAACTTTCTCCCGCAAACTGTGATATGCCATGTTTTAGTAGAGCCATGAATTTAGAGGTAAATGGAGATGACTACGAAGCATTAGTGGTGTGTGTTGTTCCAAATGAAGATGAATAAAGCATCATAGATGATGTATCATAATGGTACATTACCAACGTGATAGATTCCCTTTGATTGTTGGAATTGTGCCCCATACAATTATTGCAAACCCCATAGGTCTTATAGAGTGCACACAAATTCATCGCTTCCTCAAAGTCTCATCCAAGAAAAGAAGCATTCTAACTCAACCATCCAAAGATTCCTTAGATACCAAATATTCCTAAGATTCCGAGAGTGCAAACGCTGGTTAGGTTACCAAGAGGGTAAAATATTTAAGAAACAACACATTTTGAAGTCTCCTACGAGTTCAAATGTTCTATTTATCCCTTTGTAAGGCGTTGTCCCCGATGCAAAAATCTTAAGAAACTTGATGCCCTTACATAAAGAGTTATATAATCGATCCACATCTGGTGCATGGCCTCCATCTAGTGTGTTTCCCACTATATGAGAACTTTTCTCATATTGTGACTATAGTTTCATGAATGCCCCTTCTAAAATCCTAG
>ML826654.1:44291-63015 GCA_009831015.1 Picea engelmannii
ACTTAGGCATATTCGTAGGATTTTAGAAGGGGTAATCACATGTCTGCATTCCCTACCAAAGAGAGGTTACCTTAATACCATTTTGTGAACCTCATTATAGACAAAATTATTATAATATATTGTCATCATACAAATATCTTATTTTTGACTACAACTTATACCTAAATTCTCAGGGAAACTTAAACGATTATGTATGTATGGATGATAATCATTAATAACTCAAGGAATCCATGTAGAAGTGCAAATTGTATATTTGCGGGACAATTAACGAGAAGGAAAGGTTCATGTTTGGGATTGTGAAATTATGTTTTTATGTAATTGAAAATCAAAATTGGTTAGTTGGAGATGAGTTGTTAGTGGACTATAATTATCATTGGTCTAAAACTACTTGAAAACAAAGGCAAGCAATTTGTCTTCCCTTGGAGGTCCCAATGGGATGCTAGAAGAAGGTAATAAAATGATATTGTACAACTTTAACTTTAAGAGTTTGTATTCATAGAACATTTAAAAACTTAGTTCCTTCTAAAATGTTCGTTTAAAAGGAAAAAATAATATGTGCAACATTATCATGGAGCTTTGTTCAAATTAATTATTGCATATTATAAATCCCTGCCAAAGTAGGGAGTATACTTTTCGTTTATAAGTNATTTAAAAACTTAGTTCCTTCTAAAATGTTCGTTTAAAAGGAAAAAATAATATGTGCAACATTATCATGGAGCTTTGTTCAAATTAATTATTGCATATTATAAATCCCTGCCAAAGTAGGGAGTATACTTTTCGTTTATAAGTCAAACTAACTTGACTTTGCATTAGTTTGTCTTTTTTCCTCAAAATTTCATAATGTTCTCCTATGTTTCCACAAAATAATATATTAAACTAATTTTTTTTCACAATTAAAAACAAATTTAGTATTTTTAAACTTTTAAACATTTAATTTTCTCATTGGTGAAGAACACCATTGACAAAACATAAATCCTTGCAGGAAGCATTATTCTTCTTTTTTTAATAAGAATTGGTAGATATTTACACTAGGAAAATGTTGCAACAAAATGTTGCAGCTGGGATACATAGGAAAGTCTAAAAGTCTATAACCATAGATAAAAAAAGAACTTAAGTCTAGCTAGTAATTGTCCAATACAAGAGGCTTTACATACATAATTTCAAAGTAGTAATAGACTGTGTAAATTCTACAAAAACTCCCTAAAATCCTTATAATCCTGTAAAACATAGTAGTTTAGCCTGAGGCTTGATTGTTTCCAGCATCATCTGTTGCTTCTTTGTCATTTTCTTGCACCTGCACATTCGAGTCTGGGAGATGATGAACCGAGGTGACCTTGTATTGACTAGAAACCATGATGTATTTCAAAACAAAGGGGATTGTCTTCTTTCCTTCAGTCAATTTGAATATGTGACTGTGAAGAGCATCACATTCTACTTCTAATTTACCAATATGTCTTTTTTTTTGAATCAAAATCCCCATGACAATTTCCAGTTGAGCTAATGTGTTTGTCTCTTGTTCTTGGAGTTTCCTTAAAAGCAATCGAATTGAGGAATTATTGAAATCAATTTTGATTTCTTGCCTATGTACATATTGATAAACACCCTCCCTCAGATCCATGAGAACATTAGGAAGTAAACCACAAACAAAAAAGAGCTCAGGAAGAGGGAGATAAATAGATCTTCAAACTCAAGCCAAGGGTCCCCTATTTTAGTCTCTGTAGAAGGTGACTACAAGAATGAAAAACCCCTCTTACACACATACAAATTGAAAAGGAACCTCGAATTGAATGTCCAATGAAGAGTGATTGTCCAATTTTTGAGAGGCCAAACCAAAGCCTCAAATCCAAAATGAGATAGCCCCACATCCAAGAACCACCAATTCATTGTGCCACTAGTTTGATGAGCCACCAAACCTGCAAGTTGAGGGTCACCACTTTGTCGAGCCATGAGATTATCCAAAATCTAGTGTTCTGTAGAGCCAAGAGCCAAGCCAAGGCTCACCAACCAGATCCATAGACTAAAATTCCAAAGTTGCTAGCAAACCAACTCTAATTCCATGACCTTAATCCCACCTCTATCATGCAAGTAGAGGAGTGTTAATTCACAATGACAATAGTGGTGAGTTAGGGGTGTGTGACATGGGAGCTGTCACCTCACCCCATAGCTTATATCATGGGATTTGTCCTTCATGCAATGAGCCAAATGCCCCTTCAATTGGACATTTCTCGAGGTGCCAAATTGCAACATGGAATTAGTTGGTTATATACCTTATCATTGATAATGATGGTCCCCACTTTTCTTAATGCTGCCTTATTAGAAAATTTATTCACAATTTGGTTATTTTCTTAGAGCACACCTTAAAAAATCACTATGGGGATAAGGGATATGGCTTACCAAATCCTTATAATCATCAATGCCAATATAAAATCCAAGGGATCTGTGGATAAAACCATATGTCTAATGACATTCTTTAAATCCCCCACCATAGTCAAATTTTGAATGTGCAAAGTGTTAGCAAGCCTAGGACCTTGCAGAAGCGTATAAGCCTCAATTAGGTTATTGGAAAGGATTCCAAGACTCCATACATAGGAACATTATATGTTTCCTCCTAGGTTGGTGAGAACCCCATGTGCACCTACCACCCCGAGGTTCCTTTCTGAGGCACCATCAAAACAAAGAATGAAGGACTTTTAGGACATAGTCCATTGCTCAAATTCTTAAGGAGTAAACAAAGTTTCCAACATTACTAAAACTTATCTATATTTTGAAGAAGAGGAGGAACATATGTGGTCAAATTGGCTAAACCATTGAAGCTCTTCTTGGTCTAAATCTCCAGTTAGGTTGGACTAAAACACTTTTGAGTTAATATTCTTTTCTCATAGTGATTTTGCTTTGGATGCCACCATCTCCATATGAGTCATCATTGTTGGAAAATGGCTCAATTCCTTGCTAGCCAGACTTTCCATCATACAAATTTAGGCAATTAAATCCCTTCTAAAAAGAGGCTTGCAATGAAAATAACCTATATATTATTTGTGCAATTTATTAGATAATCGCTTCCATGAATCTAGCCACCTGAATCTATGCTCAATCCCTTTATCCACTGCTAACAAAAACCCCATAATGAGAGGGCATTCCAAAAACAAGTGATGGATCAATGTTTTCAAACTAGAAAGACAAAGAGCACATTAGAGGGACCCTAAATTGATCTCTTGCTCATACTTTCATCTGTTAAATTTTTTCCATGAACTAAAGTCCAGTAGAAAATATTAATCTTTGGCAAGCCATCTGAGTGCCAAATTTTATTCCATATGGTTGATTTGGGAGGTGCATGAGGAGTGAATGAGTTGTTGCTCATAACCCTGCTTGAATGAGTAATCCGTTGATCCTCACCCTTTATGATCTGAATCCTATAAATTCTTGGGGGCACATCCAAACATATGCTCCTCCATTGCAACCACTAGATGGGACAAGTGATTAGGCGGGTTCCCAAAGTCCCACCCTCTCCAAATTCCTGAAAAATCATCGATAGGTTTTTATCGAGTGATTTTTCTCGGTATGGTTTTCACCTTTGGTAGTTTTATGGCACACAATTTTTTGGTCCATGGTAATGCAATTCTGGTTAAGGAATTAAAATTGAGTTCTAATCTAGGGTTAATGGATTAGGTTTTTTTTGGATGCCATAGGTTCATATATATATTGTATTGTAAACAGTGAAGACAAGGTAACAAAATTAGAGGTGTGGCTCTAAAACAGGTTGTTGGTTTTCTCGGTTGGGTTTCCAGGGTAAATCTTTGTGTATATGTGTCATTATTTTTGTTTTCTTTTATGTGTTAAGAATCTGTGTGTGCATTGCATTACTATGAAAGGTTTAAAACTTACATTAGAGTGGTGTTGAAGTCTCAAGCCACTATACTTTGCTCCCATAGATTTAGATCTGAGAGTGTATTCCAACACTCAATTTTCTCTTGATATACCACATGCACATATACATTTAAAATTATGATCTCCTCCTCAATGAATATGGGTAAATCTGGTTAGTAGGCAGTGTTGAGAATGCTGAATATAATCCAAATGAAGTAAAGTGTTGTTCCATATCGTATATAGGCCCCTAGAATCTCCCCTAGAGCTAATTTCTTTACCCTCACTATATTTCCAGTATTTTTTTCCTTGCTTAATGGCCTCTTTAGCCTCAATATTCTTCTCATGGAGTAAAAGAATGACATGGTTTTCTAATTTGACTAATTTGACCTTGGTTGAAAAACCCATACCCCTACAGTTCTAGGAGATTAGATTCATCACTTACTTTTTATTTTTATGGGACCCACATGAGGGTTTGGCCCACTCTAACTCCTTGAGCTCCTAGGTCCCTTACCATACATACTATCTATAGTGGCTTGAGTGATCCAAAATGGACCTGAAAAGGCCAAAAATTCAAAGTTCTAAGATTTAGACGAAACCAATGCCATCGTGTAGTGATCATCACGCTGATTCTGGAGGTATATTTGGTTTCGAAAATGGACTTCGTATGCAAAATATATCACATTCTGAAGTTTTATCCAAACATGTAAAAAGTCAAAGTCAATAGTCCATACTGCTGACGTCAGTAGTATGGCCCACACGTGGCAGATGATGCCAACATGATGATGTGGAAACACCAGAGGCTGACATGTTTCAGGTGGATTCGACATTTTCAGGTGTTGATGTGGTAGGTGACTGGAATGTACATATTAACACGTGGTCATTCGTACGATGATGTGGCCCAGTGAAAGTTCAACATGTGGCAATACGACAGTGATGTGGCAAGCATGTGGCAATATCCGGGCTAGACACATGTCGGTATGGGCTGACTATACAATTGACATGTCAGGTGAATGTGTGATGACTATGTCTATGGTCCATTGATAAGATGACATGTGTCCCAATCATAGGGCGCCACGTGGAACCCCAAATTAGGCCATTAAGGCCTAGTCCAAAATTGGTTTAGTCCTTTGGTGGTTTTGAATTCTGGACCTCAACGTTGACAATGGTTTAATGGTCCTCCATTAGCCATGGTAGTAGAAGGGCAGGGATTGTAACCACCACCCTCGTCCTTTGTGTTATAGAGGAGGTGGCATGCATATGGGGGTTAGCCGCCGAACAAGCACCTGACTACGTGGCTTCCACACAACCAGAGCTGACGAGAAAAGGGGTGCGACGCCATTTGGGGCTTGGTGCTCGGCTGTATGACACTGCCACATGAACAAGAGCCCTAGAAAAGGGGTGTGCTCCTAAGTTTTTGGTTTCAAAGTTTATATTAAGATTTTTTTTATATATATTTTGCTGTGTCAATGGGAGTTTGACCATTTTTGGAGGATCTGGAACCAAGAAAGAGGCCAGAAACTTGGATGGAGTTGGGATGTGACCCCCAACTCAAATTATATTTAAAACCACCATATTTTCCATGGAAAACAAGTTCAAAACCACCAGATTATGCAAAATTTTGTAGAAGAAGCCATTTTTATGCAGGGAATCCAGAAGAGTAGCTGAGCTTTGGAGGCCATTTCTGAGAGTTTTACTCCACTGTTTTCAATGCTTTTTGTTGCATCGGGTTCCCGAGACAAAGAAAAACATATCTGAGCCAATTATAGACTTAAATGATTTTTTTTTATTTACATTTTGAGTATTCAATATTAATAAGGAAGCCTCCCCCATTGAGACAAAGGTCTAGAGACATAGGCGAATTTGCCGAACTCCGTTATCAACTTCTGGTGTTCTATTATATTTATGGTTAGTTGTGTTTACTTCTTTATGTTGGCTGCAAATTCTTTTCTTAAACATCTTCTCCTTCTTATTGAGTCTTAACTGGTAAACACTTTCATGCAACATACTTTACCATAGTCATTTAAAATATCATTTCGGATCAAGAGGTATCAGAGCAGGTTGACAATTGGTTGTTTTTGAGTACGCATGATTACCAAGGAAAAGATAAAGCATGGTGAAGGAGAGCTTGTAGAAGGAGATCTTGATATTGGATCAAGAAAAAGGACATCTCAAAGTGAGAAGATGGCATCTAAAGAAGTACTTTCTCAACAAGAAAAAGAATTTCAAAGAACTTTCTTTGCCATGTCGGAGATGGTAAAAATATTGTATGGAGATTACTTGGAATGGAAGAGACCTATTCAAGAGGAATCTTCAAAGAAAGAAAAAAGTGAAGAGGGAGAAGACCCTCCAAAACCTCCTCCTTCACCTCCTTCATCTCCATCTTCTTCTTCTTCAAGTACAAGTTCAAGTTATACTTCTACCGCTACTTCTGCAAGAAAACATTCTCATTCCCATAAACATAAGCCTAACATGCCATTACTTAAACTTGATGTGAAATTCTAGTTGTCTGTGTCTAATGGATAAGTCAATGTTGAGAATATTGATAACTGGGTCAAACATATGGAGGTATATTGAAGAGTGCAACAAATCAATGATGAGACAACCAAGATCAAATTGGCATCGCTTCGTCTTGAAGGCACAACACTCATCTGGTGGCAGAGTAAGTTGCAACATGGTACTCAACAAATTGGTAATGTATTTCCATCAAGGCAAGATTTTATTTTTTCACTTAGAAAACAATTATATCCATTGGAGTATAAGGAGAAAGATTTAATTGAATGGCAAAGTCTTAAATTAAGAAAAGAAAAATCGGTGCAAGAATCGACAGATGAATTTCGTAAGATGGCTTTGATGTTAAATATTCCATTACATACACAAGAAACTCTTATGAAATATATAGGAGGTTTTTTTGCTCATATTCGTAATATTGTGTTTATGTTTGGACCTACTAATCTTAATGAGGTTTCTGTTCAAGTGACATATATTGAAGTAGGAAAAACTAGAGTTGGTGTGTTAGGGGAATCATCTTCAAGGAAAGAAGGCAAAGGAAAAGGGAAGGTGAAGAAAACAAACTCAGTCAGAGTAAAGGGAGAGAAGCTCTCTTGCAAACATTGAAAGAAAAAAGGGAATGATGAAGAGAATTGCTAGAAATTGCACCCAGAAAAGAAACCAGAGTGGTTCAAAGAAAAGAAGAGAAGGAAAAAAGTTACAACAACAACACATGCAATAGACTTGTTGTCAAATTCAGGTGATGAGACTAAAATCACAACAGTTGGTTTGTCAGGTAAAATTGGTGATGGTTTTGATTCAAGAAGTAAATTGTTTCATATAAGGGTCATTATGAAACATACCAAGATTGACACTTTGTTAGATAGAAGGTCTCAAGCTAATTTAATTTCAGAAGAAGTGGTTAAGCAATCAAGATTGAAAACTAAGTTACATCACAAACCCTACTCATTAAATTGGATAAGCAATAATCACAAATTGCCCATAAAAAAACCATGTATCATAAAGTTTTCAATTACATCTAAGTTTTTGGATGAGGTAACATGTGACGTGGTGTTGCTAGAAGCATGTGGAATGGTCTTGGGTAGCCCTTATTTATATGATCGCAAAACAATCTTCTTCAGGGAAAAAAATCAATATCACTTAACTAAAGAAGAGAGAAAATATGTTGTGCATGCTCATCATATCAAAGAGAATCAATCTCTTTTTACAATGAAACAATTAAAGAAGACAACTTATGCAAGAAATACACCTATAATTGTACCAATTGATCTTAAGCAAGAAAGTAAAATGGTCGTAGCATGTAGATCTAGCCATACTTTGCTTCAAGATGAGTTTTTTCTTGCAAGCTTGTAAATAAGAACAAACATGTTGGTTCATTTTCAGTCATGTTTATGATATTGTTATCACTGCTAATGTTTTCTACATGGATAGTAGTGAATTCAAAAGGATGTGAACGAATGAAGATGGCTAACAATATGTGTTCAATTATCATGGTTGTTTCACAATCGATCATGATGTGACAGGTGCACATGATAGATTTGATAGAAAAAGGACAAGTGGGGAGGCCTATCCCACACTTGATGTCTAGTTAATATCCTTTTGGAGGACCAAAAGTTCTCAGTGGGGAGGTGTGATCCAAAATGGATTTGAAAAGGCCAAAAATTCAAAGTTCTCGGATTCAGACGAAACCAACACCATCACATATTTCTCATCGCGCAGTTTCTGACGGTATACTTGGTTTCGAAAATGGACTCTGTATGAGAAAGATATTGCATTATGAAGTTTTCTCCAAACATGCAAAAAGTCAAAGTCAACAATCCATATTGTTGACGTCAACAATACGACCCATACATGGTAGATGATGTCAACATGCTGACATAGCAACACTAGAGGCTGGCATGTGTCAAGTGGATTTGTCTTTTTTAGGTGCTGATGTGGCAGGTGATTGGACTGTACAAACTAACACGTGGTCATTTGTATGATGAAGTGGCCCAATGAAAAATCGACATGTGGCAATATGACAGTGATGTGGCAGACATGTGGCATGCTCTAAACTGGAAACATGGTGGTATGGGATGACGGTGCAGCTTATGTGTCGGGTGAATGTGCGCTGACTATGTGTACAGTCCAATGATAGGATGACATGTGGCCCAATCACAGGGCACCATGTGGCACCCTGGATTGGGCCATTAAGGCATAGTCCAAAATTAGTTAAGTCCTCTAGTGGTTTCGAACCCTGGACCTCAGCGTCGACAACGGTTTAATGGTCTTCCTCTAGCCATGGTAGAGAAAGGGTGGGGCTTGTAACCACTGCCCCCTTCCTTTGTGTTATAGAGTAGGTGGTGTGCATATGGGGGTTAGCCACCGACCAAGCACTCGATCACATGGCTTTCACATGACCAGAGTTGATGTGAAAAGGGATGCGACGTCATTTAGGGCATGACACTCAACCATATGGTGCTTCCACATGACCAGGAGCCCTAGAAAAGGGGCACGCACCTGAGTCTTGGGTTTCAAACTTTATATTAAGATTTTTTTTATATATATTTTGTTGTTTTAATGGGAATTTTCGCATTTTTGGAGGATCTAGAGCCAAGAAAGAGGCCAGAAACTTGGAGGAAGTTGGGATGTGACCCCCAATTCAAATTCTATTTAAACCTAACCTATTTTCCATGGAAAACAAGTTCATAACAACCATATCATGCATAATTTTGTAGAATAAGCCATTTTTATGCAGGGAAGCCAAAAGAGTAGCTGAGCTCTGGAGGCCATTTCTGGGAGTTTTAGTTCACCTTTTTCAATGCCGTCTATTGCATCGGGTTCCCGAGACAAAGAAGAAAAAAACTGAGTCAATAAGAGACTTAAATGATGTAACTTTTATGTACAGTTTGAGCATTTAAGATTAATAAAGAAGCCTCCCCCACTGAGACAAAGACCTAGGGATGTAGGAAAATTTGCTGAACTCCATTATCAACTTCTGGTGTTCTATTCTATTTATGGTATGCTGTGTTTACTTCTTTATGTTGGATGAAAATTATTTTCTTAGACATCTTCTCCTTCTTAGTGAGTCTTAACCGGTGAACACTTTCATGCAACATACTTAACCATAGTCATTTAAAAGATCATTTCAGATCATTGAGTGCCTAGATTTATCTCTTTGTCAAATATTTCTCCTTTTACATCTTTATAGTCCTTCCTGATGTTTTGACTTCTACAATCGCTTATTCTATTTTTTACTAAGCCCCAACATCATTAATGGGCTGATGATATTGCACCCCAACTCCAATCCCTTAAGAGTAAAGAGCTTTAGAGGGGGAATGGTCAAGTTCTTCTTCATGATCTAAAGTATGGTTTATATTCCTAGGGTTTGGATCCATTCCACGATTTTCTACCAATATTGAAATTTTAAAAGAAATCATTGCATTCAAAGTTGGTTCCACTAATATTTCAATGCTTGGCACATTTTCACATTGAGATAAAACTTCATACCCATTTTGATTGGAATTGGTATCCATATTCTTATCTCCAAAAGCTAAGTTCCTTATATTGCTTCTTGTATCTTTAGGTGAGCTTAACTAGTGCAATTTCCCATAAGTATGCCCTGATCTTGTAGGCTTCAAATTAGACCTTGGGACAGGGAATTGCTTAGCCTAAGATGAACTAGCAACTTGCTTGTTGATGGGTCTCTTCTTCTTCACATGCCACCATTGTTCATCTTTATCTTGTGATCCTTGCTCAGGAGGATCATTTTTAGAGGAGTTCTTTGCAAAGTGTCAATATTCATGACAAACTTTGCATTTGAAGGCGAGTTGTTCATGATCAACTTGCTAGATATGATTCTAGTTATCTAAGGATAAATGATTGGCCTCTGGAAAACCTTTCTCTAAATCCAGTTTGACACATAGTCTAGCACAAGCAAATATCTCATCTTGCAGTACATATTTGTCAATGTATTTTCCCAGGGTATTGTTGATACTCGTCATTATGTTGTCATTCCAACAGTGAAGTGGAAGATACTGTTAGCGAACCCAAACCAAAATTGAAAAAGGAATATCATTTTTAGTATTGAAGGTAGGAGTCCATATGTTAAGGTACATTCCTATGGATCCAAGAAAGTATGGATTGCTTCTAAAGATAAGATCATGATCCTCCTTGATTTCAAAGGGAAAGGCGTAAATCCCTCTCCCACAAAAGAAGTGAGAAATTTGACCCTTGATTAAGGGTCACCAACACTTGTCTAGCAAGATCCCTATTTCTTTCAAAGAAGTCTAGAGTCTGATGAACTATCCAATTAATCCTCGAGTAGCTAGTTTCAAAGCCATGCTACGAGAGGAGGTCAAATGCATAAGAACATGTGGAATTTCATCTAGTTTTTTCACAAAATGAGAAGCCTGAGCTTTGGAGGATTTCTCGATGGAAGAGGTGAGGACATGAAAGGATTCAATATCATAGACAAGGGGAGGAGGGTGTTACTCTCACTCACTACAAATCCATAGATAGATATAAAATGCCTGAATCACTGGGGTTTCAAAGATCAAAGCACCAAAAAGGGAATATGTAGCTGATATAATAAGATGCTTTTTACCATCCTTGTAGGAAGTATTCCAATTATTATAAGAAAAAAATAATTATTCCTACATGACCACGTTACTCATGTCTTTAAATACAAAGGATGTTGCTTTAAATGAAGAACATGGGGGCGTACTGTGTCAATTTCCCAAGGTGAAGATCAATAATAAATGCCACATGTCTTGTCCTTCTTTCTTGAGGCTTTGTTTTTTCAACAGAAAAAATTCTTCATTGATTTTTGTTTCTATGGGATTGTCATCAGGTGTTTTGCAAAGACACCTTGTTCCAAGCAACCTCATTTTTCTCATTGCATCGCAACCCAACACCTTGTGATCGCATCCATATCTAGGAGTGGGATAAAGTTACACAAATGGCTCTTCTATGGAGGTTTTATATATGACACCAAGGGTTGAGAATGCATGGAAGCAAGGAAAATAGATTTTGTAGTGGCAAAATCAAGGTAAGCAATTTTTCTATGGAAAGTATTTTTATTGGTGGTTTTAATAGTCTTTAAAATTGCCTTTTTTATACTTGAAGTTTGTTTTTCCTGGTGGTTGTAGCAGTCTTTACAACATTTTTTCTATGAAGCTAGTTTTTATTAATGGTTTTGGAAATATTTGAGGTAGTTTTGTCTCATTGATTCTTTGTAGGTTGATCAAATTGGCTAATGGAGTTGGGGTTTTCTTATAGTTTTTTGCTGAAACCAATAAGCAATATTTGAAAAATGAAAATAAAATGAGTTTTGTCTTTGTAAGGAATTTTATGAAATACTTGTGTATAGCTTGGCAAGGTTTGTTTCATGTTATGCATGATTCAAACCTAAAATGTTGAACTTGTTTGCTCCTCTCACCTCAGGGTAACTAGAGGAGATCATGTCTCATGGCCTACAATGAATACAATGATCCCAATGATGATGATGATGATGATGGGTATTCTCCATAGACATCAACCCCCCAAATGCCTTCCCCCCATCATCTAGTTCAACTCATTTTACTTGGTCAACATGGTTCATATGATGGTGGTTGTTATCACTGAAATTTCATCCGCAAATGGTTACAGGAATCCAACATCTTCAAACAACTATTAGTTCACCCATGGACCAAAGATTACCAAAAATGCATTTCCAAAAGGTACAAAACTATACAACCAGTTATAAAATCAACATGCACTAAGGATATACAGGACGCGATCGCACATGCGCAAGTCTAAAACACCTGAAAAGCGTGCATGCACCTGAGGCACGACTGTGGACGTTAAAAGCCATGCACACCTCAGAACGACGCATTTATGATATTGTTCAGCTTCCCACCCACTTTTGGTTCAGCTTCCAAGTCGATTTGACATCCAAATCTTGGCTGAATCTGGATGGGTGGTTGGTCAAATACCTAAGGGTGCCCTAAATGGCCCCTTGTTCACACTAAAGGCTGGTTGAATAATGCCTCAAAGTTATGCTATAAAAAGAGGCCATGGGTGCACTACATTTTCAAGGAATTCATTTGTATTGTTATGTTTCCTATATTCTTTTGGAGGATCCTCTTTCCTTGTCAAGAGCATACAAGCAGTATTTCATTGGAGCCATTCACACCACCTCTTGAGTGAATTGGCTTGGGATTCTTTCACCATTTCCTTCAAGTTTTCAAGTTGTAAGAAGAGCTCAATCTTGGGGGTTCAAGAGCTCTCCCTTGGAGGAAGAGGGGACCCAAAGTCTCCCTTTCTCTTTGGTGTTTTCTTTCCACTAATATACTCCTTTCCATTGGTGGCATGACTCTTGTCTATTTCTTGTTCTAATGATCTTATGAACTCTAGTTTACTTCCTTTTATTGTTATTAGTTTAGTTTTTTGTTTGTCTTGCATGATTTATATTTCTAATCCTTTCCTTTACTGCTGTCTTTCCTAGCTGACCCAACTGGGCTTGTAAGCATCTCTAATTTGCTCACTCAAGTAACAAAAGAGACGCAACAGATTGGCGACTCCACTGGGGAAAGGTATCAATTTCCTACCCCATTTGGGTTATTTTAGCTCTTCTTTATGTTTATTTAACCTGCAGGTACCATAACTGGCCCAAGCCGACCTACAGGAAGCCAAATTCAAAGCTGAGTTGAAGGAATTTGATCCGAAATTTTCTTCATGGTCGTATGACACGTGTGCGTGGGTTTATCGGCCCATAATCGCGCATCGTGCACACGTGCGCCAACACCACTATATTACTCAGTGCCTTCTATGCACCCGCGCCCATAAGTCTTTTTCAGTTCGTGCATTGGTGCTCATATCGCCTCTGTCTACTCTGAGACCCACGCACCTGTGCAAAAAAATACACATTGTAAGCCTTTTTGTGATTTCATAAGGTAGGGAGATACCTGTGAAGGTTGAAGGCTGAGGTTCGGTTGTTCTGTGCATCCCCCCTTGAGGCACCCACCTCTTGGATGGGATCCATCTCGTGACCCATTTTTGAGGCCAAAAATCTAAATGCCACACTTTGACTGAGGTACCTAGTGATCAAATTTTAGGACATCTACCCAGGTGGCAATTGTGGGCTGCAATTGCACCTTAATCAGATTTTGTGTGGCTATTGGGAAATATCGCCAGCTCTTTCAGGATATGCACCCTCTACCCTCATTATAACTGATTACTTCATCCTTCACTAGTTCCTCTTCCGGTGGCTTCAGACCCCACTATTGAGTACTATTGAAAGGTCTAGTGCTATTTGAGAGGAAGGACGTTACGTCTTTTAAGACACGAGAATTTGTTTTCTTTGTTCTCCCACATGGACAAATTCCACCTACCCACATATATGTTTCTTTATCAATTTTTTTATGTATGACACCCTTGTGATTATATCTAATTGTGAAATATATTGTGAAGGTCCAAAAATTACAACAAAATCTCTTGTTCATTTATTTTCTCTCATCACCATTTGCACACATCCACTTAACTAATTAGACATCATAGGGGACCCACAGAACCCCCGCCGTTCTAGACTCTTTCTAAATCTGCCTCCTATTTTAGGAGGAGTTCGTAGTATTGCCAACTCACCAGCCCCACCTTCTCACACCCCTGTGAGTGCCACTGTCTTAGGATCAACTTTTCTTGGTTCAACCCTACTTGGGTCCACTTCCCAAGGTCAAACACTCACCCACTCTCCTTTACATGGAAGTAGGGGGCCACCTTCTCCTCAAGGGGGAAGTACAAACCCACCTAGTCCTCCTCAAGGGTCAGGTTCACAAAACACTCACACCATGGATGGAACTAATCCTCCACCACCACTCCAGATGCCATATTTGGCCTCTCTCAACATACCAGATCTAAGAAAACTCACAAATGATACTATATTGCATGACCCCACATGGCCTGCAATGCCTACCAAACTACCTTCAAATATCCCCAAGTTTGAAGGAAAGAAAGTAGATGACCTTGCCAACCATGTATTGACTTTCCACTTATGGTGCTCTTCCAACAACATTATGGATGATTCCATCTGACTATGATTATTTCAACGCACACTCACTGGCCCATCAACCAAGTGGTATGTAGACAAAAAATCAGGGTCCCATGCGACTATCGAGTCCTTGGCCAAAGCATTTTTGACCTTCTTCCAATTACCAATCCGCCATGACAATGGTCTTGAACTACTCTATGATTTTAAGCAAACCTCAGCCACACATATCGCTGATCATATTCACGAGTGGTGTCGACGACGTAGTTTGTGCAAAGCAGAAACCACCAAACAACAATGTATTGATTGGTTTCTCAGATCACTTATCTCTCTCCTCGGTAAAGATGTGGCTTCCACCTTCCCTCAATCAAAAGAAGAAGCCATCAGTAAGGCTCAACAATACGACCTCATCTATTCACAATTAGGATACTTGTACATAGTACTTCCTGATCTCCCAAGACCCATGCCATTTGGCCAAGACAAGCCTGGGATGTCTCACTCAACAAACATATTGATTGGTAACACCACACACCACAATCCAAAACCCCAACAACCACCAATGTATGGCACACCTCAATATCCACCGGCATATGGAGGAATCCCTTATTATCCTCCACCCCCTTATCAAAAACCATACCTTGTTTCCCTTCCTCCACCCATCAGTGGGCCACCGCCAACACCCACAATATGCCCACCTGTCGAAACAAGTTCTGGTACTCCCTCTACCTCAGCTTAGACTCTAAGTACTAGTGAAAGCGCCACATCTTCCTATGTACCTTACAGATCATTACCACACCATAATTCATACTTTCCATTTCATGGCCCTCCACAGTCCATGGCTCCACCACAAGGACACCCTCACGCTGGGGCTAATTTTGTTCAACCCTCTCCCATTCAGTAATATCAAAATTTTGAACAGCTGAATACGAGAAATCCAACCCATTAATCGAATAATGCCAAAAAGAAAGGAAAAAATTGGAACAATAAAAACCCAGGTCAAGGCAGAAATCATCCCAAACAGAACCAACATACTGGGCACAACTAGAATCAAGGGACTCAGAACCCCCACGGGGGAAAGAACAACAAACGTCAAGGGAAAAACAACAATAACCTTCGAACCAACTTCTCCTGTGCCCTTTGCGGTGAGTTCGGTCACTATACTCATCATTACCCCCAAATCACTGATTTTAAACGGATGAAAGACTCTGTAGATGGACCACATCCTCCAACACCGCCTGCCCCTTAGCAGGCCCCACAACAATACGTGCAACTGTGGTGTTCCAACTCACATGAGGTATGCTAGTCATTGTTTCATATGAAGTGTCACATTTAATGCATTAGGAATTTAGGTGATTATCATGGGTTGAATTTAATTATAGATCATAAGCTTGAAAGTTATGATTTTTTCCTTGTTTCACTTTGGTTTCCATCATTTACATCCTAGTCCAGTGTTATCACTCTTGGGGAACATGGGTACTATTGGGAGGCCTTGATAGGGGTAACCTACTTCTCCATTCCATACTTAACACTTTTCATCTCAATTTTATTTCGTTGTCTTGTCTTTTGGTAACAACTATTACATGTACCCCAAAAAGGCCCATGGTTCATTATCCTATAAGAGGAAGGGATAGAAAGTTGAGGTTGATGCACCTGCTATAAAAAATGAAAAGAAAACGTGTTATAAAATAAATAATAAATAATGGATTCATAAATTACCAAGTTAAAATCCAAAGGCTAGTTTGAGCTCTGCCCCCTCACTATGAGGTGATCGCCCCTAGTCCTTATGCATTGAATGAATATCAATCAAAAGGACTTAATCCCAGTAAGAAAAATCATGAATGATTGAAACCTAAAAAGGGGACTTGCAAAGCAATAAAAGAATATCAAAAAGAAATAATGGGTTTGGAATACACACATCGCCGAGGAAAGGGTATCTCAAGAAACAAACACTCCTTCTACAAAGGTACTCATGGAAATGGACAGAGCATGATTACCTTGCATGTCAATGATTTTGTGATGATGAAGTAAACCCCATATCACATCATTCATTGCACTTACACTTTGAAGAGTTTCTTGGGAAATACTCCTCTACTTGGTACTGACACACCTAATAGGATCTTTTGATGGCTGTCCCATACTTAAAATTGGAAAACTGCATAAAGTATTGATCTAGTGTGAAGTTTGAAGAAGATACCTAATGTGAATTGCTTACGTGGCTCTTGTATTAATTAGTGTCTTAGTTTGCATGATTCTAATAACTGTTGTAACTTGTTATTCTTGATTTACTTGATTATGTGGTCCTTGTTTGATCATGATGCACCCTAGACATGGTCCTTTGGAGGACATTTTCGTGATGATTCCCAAGAAATTTTCATTATATAGCGAATGTTTCACACTCGATATAGAGTGTTGGGTCATGTGATGATTTGACTTTCCCTGGGACATCTTTCCACACCTTCTAGACCTTGGACGTTGGAGAGATGAGTTTGGATATTGCATATACAAATTGATGTGCCATTGAGAAGGTATGAAGCCCACAATATGGTTGGATAGTGCACCCCCTTAGCATATTAGGTTTTTATTAGATGATATTGCACATGGAGATGATTGTACACCTCTTTAGAGAGGTTGTTGAGCCTTCCTCCTTGGTGACATCCTGCCCTAGCCCTTAGATGTTGCATTTGTGATGATGA
Organism: Picea engelmannii; assembly: GCA_009831015.1. Lineage (NCBI taxonomy): Eukaryota > Viridiplantae > Streptophyta > Pinopsida > Pinales > Pinaceae > Picea > Picea engelmannii. Next base: position 61,359 of record ML826654.1, read on the forward strand.
CATCATGATTTGATGCTTGTTGAGTCGACCTAGCATGATACCATCCCTTTGATGATGAGTTGGTACTTGGTGATGATGATACATGACCTTTGGATGAATAGATGTAACCCTTGATGATGATTTTCACCCTTTGATGGAGAGACGTGGCCTTTGGAGGCTCCTTTACCCTTATAGAGGATGACATCACCTTCCATTGAGGCTCACACACACACACATGTCACTTCGAGGGGACGTTTTGATGTATTTTCATTTTATCTTTGTATTGGAGGCTATTTTGGGGGTCGACCTAGACCTATCCACCTTGTATCATGAACATTTTATATTTTTGGGGATTTATGAGAGAAAAAGCGCTATGGTTTTCTCATATAAAAGGCTAGTGCTTTCCTCCTTAACAAATAATAACTCACACTTGTTGAGAATCACTTCTCTTTTTCTCTTATCTTCTTTTGTCATCGCGAAGTACTTATGCACATCTCTTGGAGAGGGAATTTGAGGATGCTTTAATTGTTTTTGGTGGATGGTTCATGAAATTAGGGTTTCCTCATGCATATCGACTTAGTATAGTAAGTGTTATTTCTAAGTAATTGTGTTTATTCCTAGTATTTTAAGTGAATGCCCTATCACCCCCGGGGGGGGCAACTCAATTAGCAAGTGCCGTGATATGAAGTTCCATGAGGTTTCGAGTTCAACTCCCCCCGACTTATCTTGTGTGTTGCGTATGGGACATCGTGGGTTTTATAACCCTATAATTCATAGGATCATCTGTTGATTGGAAATTTTTCACTCTGGATGTATTTTGTCTTGCAAATAATATTTCATTTCTACAAATTATTTTCAAGGAAAGGAAAAGAAAAGAAAATTCATGATTGTTGACGCTAAGTGGTATTTCCTAACCCCATGGAGACAAAAGAAAGGTAAGTAGCGCACAAAACCCACAAAAAGCACTAAGCCTAAGTTTTTGATGCATTCGTGCCTGGAGAATAAAGAATGCGCTTAGGTCGACAATCGATCCAACGACGCGTAGATCAACGACTGACAGTGGATTCCGGACCCCCTCGACTGTTCTTATTTTAACGGTGGGGGGGGGGGGTCCGGAATGGTGACTAACAACTGCGCACAGATCTATGGTCATCACGACAACATGTAGATGGACGATCTACAAGCGATTCTGGACCCCCCCAATCGTTCTACCTTTATCAGTGGGGCGGGTTCAGAATGAGGCAGTTTTTTTCGGCAGGCCCTGTCCCAACGTGTCATCCATCCTTTGCATCAGACCTCCTTTTCTCCAGACCATTTACTGCTTACCACCCTTTCAACTTACCACCATACTGGCAATACCATATCGCTCCTGCCTCATGACGTCATCCTCCATTATCCCGCCATCTTCGTCCCTACATTTGCAATAAACCAACTTAGGCTAAAAAGAACAATAAGTTAATAATGTTAGCAATAAAATAAGTTAATTAGATTAATTGATAATTTTAGATTAATTAAAATATGCTAGACTAGTTAATAATCAATTAATTGATTAATAATTAAGTTAGTTGTTAATAATTAGGTTAGTTTGTTAGAATAAACATTAATAAAAACAATATAATAATATTAACAATAAAACTTATAAAATAATAAACATATAAGTTTATATATATATATATAT
>ML826655.1:46909-80228 GCA_009831015.1 Picea engelmannii
AATTTTGTTGAAGGATTCTACCATGCCATTTTCCTGTGGATGATACGGTGCGATTTTTTGGTGATGAACTTCAAACTCTTCGAGCATTGCTCGAATGGTGTTGTTTATGAAGTGCATTCCTTAGTCACTCATCAAAATTATTGGGCACCCATATATAGTAATTACCTATTCAAACAGAAAGTGTGTAGTTGTCTATGCACTCTAATCTTTTACTAGTGTGGCTTCCACCCATCTTGTTAGGTATTCAGTCGCGGTGATAATATATCTGTCCCTTGTTATTTTGGCTGGTGGGTTAATGGGTCCCACAAAGTCTATCGCCCATTTTTTGAATGCTTGAAGTGTCACTTGTAGTCATAGTGGCATCTCGTCCCTTTTGTTGGGTTTGCCTACCCTTTGACATACATCACATTGCTGACAATACTCTTTCGAGTCTCTGTGGATCGTTGGCCACCATAATCCTGCACGTAGTACCTTCTGCACAGTAGATTTTCCTACATAATTCCCTCCTGCTATTCCCTCATGGGATTTTACTAAAATTCTTGCTCTCTTGTGGTCTAGTACACATATTTGTAAGATGATATTTGCGCCCATCTTGTATAGATTTTCTGTGATCAATTGATAGTCGGTTGTGCAGACTACCAGGTTCTTCTTCTACGCAGTGGTATATTCTTGCAGCACAGTACCTGTGATCAAGTACTGGATGATATCTACAAAGTAATCGTCAACAATCTGTACTGAAAAAAGTTGTGCATCTAGAAATTTGTCTTCTAAATTCATTGGTTCCTCTCCATTTGTGACCCTCGATAGGTGGGCAAGTCCTGCATTTAGTTTTCTTGGTTTAACTATTACCTCAAAGTCAAATTCTTGAAATAGCAATAATGATTGACAGATTCTCCCCCCCAACACTAGCTTGTTGATTAGGTATTTCAGGGCTGAGTGATGTGTAAACATCTTAAAGTGTTTTCCCAATAGGTAATGTCTATATTTTTGTGGTGCATAAACCATAGCTAGGCCTTCTCTTTCTGTCGTGTTATAATTCTATTATGAGTCTGATAATTTTCTTCTTGCGAACGGTATCGGGTGATCCAAGTCTCCTTCTCCCGGTTATGCTAAGATAGCTCCAAGTGCTATCGCCGATGCATCTACATGTACATGGAATGTCTTCTCCCAATCAGGAAATACCAATATCCAGACCATGTTGGCACTCATCGTACTTTGTATCCTTCTTTAATAGTTTTTCCTTTAGCATTGTAATCTGGGCGTAGCCTTTGATGAATTTCCTATAATATCCTGTATGTCCTAGCGTTTCTCTTAGTTGGCGAACTGTTTTTGGTGCTGGTAGGTTAACAATGACAGTGATTTTGGCTGGATCCACTAGCAAACCCTGTTTGCATACTATGTGTCCCAATAGTATCCCAAATGGTGTTCCAAATATGCATTTATTGATATTCAGTGATATCTGGCACTGTCTGCATCGTTCTAACATCATTCGTAAAACTTCCACATGGTTTTTTAGTAATCTATACACTATCCAATCATCCAGGTATACTTCGAGGAATTGATGGATGAATTCCTTAAATGCTGTGATGACCACTCTAGAAAATATTGCAGGTGCATTCTTCAGTCCGAACGACATGACTGTATACTGATAAGATCCCCATTTTGTCGTGAACGTGGTCTTATGTCTATCCTCTTGTGCTATCTTAATATGATGATATCCTGAGAATCCATCGGTGAATGAGTAGGCTTCGTGGCCTCCTATGTTCTCGAGTACTTCATCCGTGAACGGTGTGGGGAATGGGTCGTGCAGGCATGCATCATTCAACTTCCTCAAGTCGATGCATATCTTGATCCCTCTTCCTTGTTTCTTGTCCTGTACTACCATCGGGCTTCAACTGGTTCAATGATGTCGGCCTCGAGCATCCTATTGATCTTGTCCTTAAATTTATGTTTATATATGGGGTTCAATCTATATGGTTGTTGTTTAATGGGCCTCACATCAGGTCTGAGTGGTATCTTCATTTCTCCTAATTCTCCGGTTATGCATTTCATCTCTGTAAAGGTTGTGGGAAAAAGGTCGTTGTATTTGCACAACAATTCTATGATTCTTTCTAGTGTTTTTTTGTCCCAATAATCTCTAATGATGACCATTTTGGGTTGCTCGGCGGTCCCTATGTTAACCTTATTTATCTTGATTGGTGCAGAAATGACCTCTAACTCTAAGGGTGGTCCTTCCACATCTCTCTTGCCTTCGACTTCTTCGATATGGATATCACATGAATCATCTCTCATGCTTGAATGAAAAAGTGATTGCAAAGTTCTATTGGAGTGTCACCCATGTCTTGGTTCCTTTACGCATTTTGTGGTCCGTATACCAATTCGTTGGTATGCCCTCTAAAGTATGAATGAAGTGGTGAGACCATTCCTATGGTGGCATCATTTTCCATAGCGTTTCACATGCCTCCAAGTGTCTTACGGGTGTGCCTAGTCCGTCATATTTTTGTTGTTTGTTACCTGTCTGTTCTGTGCTGAACCTTATGCACAGTAATCGCTTACATTGGTACCAATCTGTGATAGTCTCTTTGTGTGCACCCCACCATCTTGTGGGTGTAGCCTTTAGTGATAAATCCAGTGCTATCAATCTCTGGTTTTCTAATACTTCATATTCATATTATGTTAAGAAAGTTTCCAAATCATTTAGCCCATGAAAACTAGGTGGTTCTCTGATTTATGTGCCAATCCACCTTATTGCGCAGTCTATTCTGGCACACCTTCTCATGGATACTTCATGTAGTCTTTGTTTCTAGTTTTCTAAACCGGTGTCTGAGTCTGTTGTACATGAAGTAATGCTCCACCAACTGAGTACCCCGTCTGCAGTTGGGTTTATATAGTTTGCATCACGCATAGTTGTTATGTACAACTGGACGATCTCTTCTAAATCCATACAAGTGTTTTCTATGAACCTCTCGCTTTCTGATGGGTCGAGTGGGGCTATGACCCTATAGTCCCCCGACTCAAATGTCATTTTTCTAGTTTTTAAGTTAATTATGGCATGTTTTTCGAATGCCCAATTCAGACCAAGAAGTGCTAGGTAAGGTGTTGTGTTGTCTACTATTTCGATGACTTCAAAGTCTTCCTTAGTGGGCACACTATCCATATCTACCGTCACTCCTTTCAGTCTACCTATTGGTAAGACTCTATGTTGATTTGCTAGCTTTAATTGAACATTTGAGTATCCTAGTGCAGGTTCTCCCATGCATTGCCATGTAGCTTTTGGTAGTACATTCATTTTGGATCCTAGATCTAGTATAACATATCCCATATTGAAATCCCCAATGTTAGGATTTAGTCTAAATTCCCTACTTGTTATTCTTATTGTATGTAGGTGGTTGACAGTTTTCAATTCTGGCTTCTATTTCGTCTCGTTGCTACATTTTTCTAGGATGTTTTGAAATATTTTGACAGATGAAGGATCACTTAACATTTTGATGCATGATTGCAAAAAGTCTTTGATACTACTTACTTGTTCCTTGGGTTGTATTATGTTGGTATGGTCCAGTGATGGAGGCATTTCATATTCCGGAGCTTCCTTGCTTTGCTATGCAGTCAGCACAATGTTCTCCTTCTGGAATTCTTGTCGGGCCTCTATAAAGATCTCCTTCTCCTTATGCGTGTCGAACTACTTCTTGGGGTCAGTGTTCTTCTTTACCCATTGGTTCTGCGCTGGTACCTATCGAACTACGTAATTTCCTATTTTTGTTCCTCCTCGAGTGACTATGTTGATGTTTCATCCGTCATCCGTTGCTTCGACTGAAATCCACTAAACATTATGGTTATTTTGATTCCTTTTTTCCTGTATATTTACAAGTAATGTCGAACATTCCTCCGTATTGTGGTCCGATGCATGACAATACATACAAGTCGTTGGTCGCAGTGGGCACTCATGTGCATAATGTCCTGGTTGCTGCAAATTGTGACATGTGGTTGGTCCTCTACCTCATCCAAAAACTCCTTTGGCTCATCCTGCTCCTCTATAAGCTGCACGATCACCTCGCGGCATGTTATACTGTAGTCCCTGATTATACTGCGCAATATTGTATTGGGGCTATGTCGGGTTTTATTGTCGCTGAGCGTTATTGTACAGCTGTGGCGTAGTATTATATTGTTGCTTCACGGTGTTGTATGGGGATGGGGCTTGAGTGAACTGTGGTACTTCTTACCCAGTCATCATTTTTGCCTGTACCCTGCATGCATCTGATGTTCTTTCCTACATCATCTCCATAGTTATGAAATCTTTGTCATCATGGCTGACTGACTTGTAAAAGGTGTAATATGAGTTCTTTGGGACTATTTGGTATTTCTACATCATCGTGTAGTGGTAAGGGTTGTGAACCAGTTTCTTGCATATTTCACACCATAATCCTCCCCGTGGTAGTGGGTTTGGCATCCTTGTCACCATATACTATGTGATTGTTGGGAATTCATTCTTATGATGTCCTTCTGTCCTGTAGGTAGTGCACCAAACAACTTCTCATTTGTCCTTGTTCTTATTCTAGTTCAACTGAAATGTTAAGTTCTTCAGATCCTCCTTCAGTTCTTTGATAGTCAGGTCTATCTGATGGTACTAATTCTCTTCCAATTACAAGGCTTCCTGTAGAGCCTCTGCCTGCATCTGAAAATTTTGTTGCCGTAATGAATATTTTAAGTGTGGGAGTAGTGAGTTCATAATGAATATTTTAAGTGTGGGAGTAGTGAGTTCGTAATGAATATTTTAAGTGTGGGAGTAGTGATTTGACAAACAAGTGTCGATGTTGCATATCGGTCATAAGGTATTGTAACTTTCCTTTTAATTGCTTGAATCTTTGATCAATATCCCATACCGATTCTCTTGGTTTATGTCTTATTTCAATCATCTCATTCATGTAATGATCCTCTGAGCTTGGCTTCTAGAACTCATTTATGAATAGTTTCTTAATGTCGTCCAGTGTCCTTGTCGTTCCATGAACACTGTTCGTTTCTAGACTCATGTACTAGTCTAGTGCTTGGTCTCTTAGCATGATTGCTAGCTGCACGAGTTTGGTGTCTTCATTAGTGATCTGCTTTTCTTCCTAGATCTTTGTGCAAATGAACAGATGCTTTTTAGGGTCTTCTACTTCTTCTCCTCAAAACTCTGGTAATATGATAGTAGGATCATGTCCTACCATTCCAAATACTGAGCTAATCCCTCCTCCACACAGTGTATATACTTGACTAAGGTTGCCTGAACTAGATCCTCCAATTGTTGCTCCTTGTGTAGATGTACTTCCTACTGTCAGACTTCCTCCAAACTTTGGTTATCTAAATGGTGGTGTTCTCTTTGGTGTATTGGTTAGACATGGGTTTATGGGTTCCACACTGACATTAATATGAAAGGGATGTCTACCTTCTCCTCCTATTCTTGGGCCTCTTGTTTTCCTCTCATTTGTGGCACGCATGATTTCCTCAATATGCTCCAGAGCTCGAAGATCCTCTACCTCTTCCTCATCACTTTCCAAGCCCTCCCTCTTGGCTACAAATATCTTCTTGGTATTCACCTTATATTGGTAAGGTGTTTCGCTACTCATCATTCCTGATGATGCCAAGATCCACTTAAGCTGGTCATCATCCATAAATATCGGGTCCAACGGTTCCTCCTCCTTCTTCTCTTTATCCTTCCCTCCTTCCATTCATCCTCTCTCTATCAGTGCTTCCCCCCTTCCCCCATGCAGGCAGGGAAGTCTAGCTGTCTGATTCCATTGTCATTACACCTTTTTTATATAAAAACATCTTGATAGAAGTATACAGTGATTGAATGTACCTTCCTTTGGGTCCTTGTAGGAACTCTTTCTCGGATGTGCTGTATGAATTTGTTGTGTCTACCACAAATTCTGTGTTAAATCCTGCCACAATACTATCAAGCCAAAAGTTGACTGCGTGGGTGAATTTGTTTTTCACCTGCTGCAGCTGCTAGATCTGTACTAGAGTCCAATATAGCTATTGAATCTGGTCCATCGCATGGTTATCCTTTAACCTTAAGATCCACTCCTATAGTAGATGCGGAAAATCATAGAAAAAGATTTCGTGTAAATCCGTAAATATGTATTTATCCAGGTATTTACGCGGTGTGATCCTGGGGTTTCTATTGTCTTTCTGTGCAAACTCTATCTCTTTAGTTCTCAACCAGCCCTCGATTTGTTCTCTCATGGGGTTCCAAGGTCTCAACATTCCCTTCTAACAGCTCATTTCTCTTCTGTTCCACTCCTTCAATTCCTATTCATTCTATCTCATCTACTCAGTCCTCTCTTGTTCCTCTTAACATGACAATAGAAACATTTGTTGGTTACTATTTCCATTCTCGGGTTGTCTGAGTTATTAACCCAGGGTTCATGTCATTCAGGGTTCCAACAAATCCTCTAAAACTATCGGCCCTCCTAGTAATCCATAAGGCAACACAACACCTGAAAGGTACTGCGCAGTCTCACCCGATATAGCTTTAAATGGGTGACTGTAAGACTCAAGTGTTTACAGCCTAGGACATAGTAGGGGATAGGGGTTTATTGATTAAATCCAGGTACCATGAGCTGTAAGGTAAACTACTTATCCCTCGAAGTTGCATATGTATATTTCATAGTTTAATTCCAACAGAGTATAAACAGATTCATAACAATGTGCTAACTCATTCATCAAGATTAACCAATAATTGATGAAAGAAAGAAGAGACATGCATACATTCAACATATTACATGAGTATTACTGTGGTTCACCCCTTCTATGCTACGCCCACAAAGATTTGGCTATTGGCTCTTTTATTATGGTAGTTCTACATTCCTAGCACCACGTGCTTACAATTATCCTCAAAGCTGGGTAAGATCTATGTGAGGTGAACTAGATCGCACCAAGCTCTACAGCCTATGATCTAATCCTTAGATCTACCTTCCCTCATATATTATTTGTTCAACATCTTACAAAATCGGTTCATAAAGATAAAAACATTACATATTGCCTACGCTCCTGTGTGGTTATAGTGTCCAAAACTTAACTCCAAAGCCTAACCCTCAACAACAACAATACACTAGCAACAACCTTCCACACTATACGATAATTTTGTATCTATATTTATACATTTCAGGATCTTCATCCTTTTATAGAATATTACCAAAACCCTAACCCTTATTACATTAGGTATTTCTCCCATGCGCGTGTTGTTCTTCCTCCAGCTGTCACTTTCCTTTGTGCATGCTTTCTTACATGCGTACGTTTTGTTCTTTTTCCAGTTGTTACTTCAATTTTCTGCATGCTTTCTTTCCCACGGTCGTTCTTCTTTCCCCTTCAGCATGTTGCCAACAACCATCTTAGAAAATTGATCAACAACAAAAAAAACACATTCATTTCCCCTCTTGGTGGACGAGAGGCCCGACATGTAGTCCATGGAGATGGATTCTCATGGCCTGTCAGGAGTAGGAAGAGGAGTGTACAAGCCCTGTTTCTTAGTGTTTGACTTGGAAATAGCATAGGCAATGAAAGACCTAATATACTTTCTTACCTCCTATCGAAGTTTTGACCAATAGAAATGTGTTTGCAACATTGCCACTATCTTGTCGACACTGAAGTGTCCTGCCACCCGACTGTAGTGGGATTCCCATATCAGCTTCACTCGCTCACTTGATGGAATGAATATATGTCCTAGACAACACAGTATCCCATTGTGAAGATGGAAATTAGTGACAACTGCGTTTTTTCCCAACATTTGGTATGTGGTGGAGAATTCTAGGTCTGTCTCATAGAGTTGGGGCCATCTAGAGATATCATGGCCGCAAGAGTCTAGCACAGTGGTGAGTGTCACGATTGGAATTCTACTGAGGAAATCAATGACATGGTTGGTGCTTCTTGTTTTATACTTGATGTTGAGGTGGAATTGCTACAAGTATATGGACCACTTCTGATGGTGGTCATTCTGCAATTTTCCTTATGTCTGCATGAACTGTAGTGGCTTATCAATGTGGATGACTATCTCCTTCTAAAGAATGTAATGTCTCCATGCTTACACAATGGAGTACATTTATTTTTCATAAGTAGGGTACTTACAAACAACATCTAATAGTGTCTCACTATGATATGCCATGGGGTGGTTTTGTTGAGTGAGAATGGCACCCACAACATAGTCTAAAGCATCTGTCTTGATCTCAAAGGGATGTTGCAGGTACGATAGTGAAAGTACTAGGGCTGAGCACAAGCACTCCTTCAAATCATAGAATACTTGTTGTTGGGACCATAACCACACAAATTTTTCCTTCCCACCACCCTTAGTTACTTGGATGAGGGCCCATGCAATATGGGAGAATCCCAACACGAACCTGTGATAGAAATTGGCAAGGCCCAAGAAGATCTAAATCTTAGTGTGTGTGGTTTGGGATGGTCAGTCATGGATGACTTGGATCTTGGTTAGATCCACATGTACACCATGATGATCAATGATGTATCCCAAGTAATGGACCATGTCCATGTCGAAGGAGCTTTTTTTCAATTTTCCATATATCTTATGCTACTGCAGGGTGTGCAAAACCTGCTGAATATGTTGCAAGTTTTCTGCCCAAGTATTACTGTCAATGAGAATAACATCTAGATACAACACTACAAAAGTGTTGGTGAATGGTCGCAGGATATCTTCCATCATCCTCATGAAAGTGGTTGGAGCATTTGTCAAGCCAAAGGGCATGACCAACCATTCGAAAAGACCTTCCTTTGACTTGAAGGTGGTCTTCCATACTGTTAGCACTCCAAGAGTCACTCCCAAAATACAAATGAGAGTAAGCTTGATAACATAGAAATAAAAATGCTTGATTAGTTTTGTGGATTAAGAAAAGGAAAACAAGGAAGGGAAAGGATAATAAACTGTTGTAAATCAATGATGGACCATTGGGCTATGGAGTCAAGTAAACACCCTACTCATTAAATGCAATTAATATGCATATAAGATAAAGGTTTATTGAATAGAGGAAGAAAAATATAACACAAAGAATAACATCCATAAGGCAGAGATCCTCTCTACATAAATGAATTCAAGGTACTTGAATATAAACAATGACTAATAGCCAAAATACATCAGATCCTTAGATGATCAAGAATCCATTAATCAAAGGCAACCATGATCCTCAAGGTGTACAATTCATTCAAGTAAGAAGACAAATTGGGAAAGAAAACAAGAGATACAATATGATAACACATATATTATGAACCTTCAATAACAAAAATCTTTACAAAAACAAAAGCCCCTCAAGGTTACAATGATAACAGGCGAAGTGCCCCCTACATCTCTCTCATCTCTCTTTCTCATGAATCCCCTCTCCAAGAGATATATCCTTCTTTAAATAGAAAATAACATCCAAATAACCTTAGGAGGTCAAATCCCATCTCCTCCATTGGATTCTAAGCCTAGGAGATAGGTGGAAACAATCAGAGAGACAAAAATCCAACAAACTACTGATTTTCAGGAATTTGTTGGAAGTCATTAATAAAATGTCTCCACCTCATTACATGAAGCCTTTGCTGGAGATAAATCTTAGGTTCAGGTGTCCCTTGAAATCTAACTAATCCTTGATAATCCATTCAAAATCGCCTTGACATGTGGCAACCTCCCAACAACGTGAATATCAAAACCGTGACCGCTACAAGAAATTAGTATGCAACACCACTGTGCAGAGTACACAACACCTACTTCTATATCAAATATCTCTCAAACCAAGACACATTTTGAAAAACTGAGAGAGGTGTTTTTTATTTGGAATATTATGAACAAAAACCTCCATTTTTCAAAAATACATTCTCAACTGCTCATAACCCAAGTTTTAAATTAGTGACTCAAAATTGGCAGAATAACTCTGCACAATTCATTTTCTACCAAAATATTACACAATGCCTGTAGGTAGTGCTCGACTGTGTTGCAGGTTTAGGTAGCAATGTCAAAAAGTAGCGCCTTCGATATTGAACATGTGAAGAGTAGTTGGTGGTCTTTTATAATGTCGAACCCAATGTGTTTAGATGTCTTGGCAGTAGGTTGTGCACTTTACCACTGCGGGAGTTAACACATTAGCAAAAATCCAAAACTTTGATAGTTAGGCCTGTTCTAGATGATAATTCTTGTGCTAACATAGGCTCCATGGGGGATGGAATGCTCTCTGTGAGCTGCCAAGAACTGGTATACCTATGCCTTTTCCATCTTTAACTCTGTCCCATAAAACCTCTGTACTCGAAAGAACCTATGTTCCTTATTTGAAACTGATATGACTGTATGCTGAAAACTGACAAAAAGGAAATGCTCAAAAATGAGCTTATTTCTTCCTACTCCTACTCTAATCAAGTGTGTTGCTTCATATTAGGTAAAAGCATGCTTCCAATGAATCCATACAAGAATCTGACTGATTGGTAAGCATATTGATCTGGAAATGATCAATGTAGGAAACCAAAAAATACATAAATGCATTTCAAAAGAGAAGGACAACCATCCTTCAATTGACAAAATTTCTTTGACATCCAAGTTGCTCAGAGACTCGAGATAATTAGAAAATGGATCTATAAGACTGAAAACAAATACCTCTTATTGTTGTTTCAATTGAATATCTGAAAGTCTTTACATATCCTCCTGCTGATCATGGCTACCACCTTCAGATGCTTGCAAATATGAATAGGACTGTATGCTAGCTTCACTGTTGATGATAGACTGTTTGGTTCTTCTGTAGATCCAGGTTCCAACACAATACATGTGGGCTCACTGATTTGAGAAGGTGATTGTTGAATGTCTACTGTGGGAGTTTCTAGATGGTTGATTTCTATACATGGTTGTTCTTCATCAACATCTGATTCATATCTGTCATAAACTAGTGGGTTTCTCTTCACATCGACAAAAGAGATCTTCTCTCCTTCATCAAAATATTCATCAAAAATATGTGAATCAAGCACGCCCTTTTCTTGCATAAAAATATGATCAATCTCCTGATCTTCTTCTTCAATCTCAGGTACTAACAATAGTTTTCTACAATAGTTTCTTCTTATACATCAACAAGATCGAATGCATAAGCAACAAGATTTAATGGATCTGAATCCATGCAATCATTAGTACAACCATCAATCATGCCATGAACGTCCTCTTCTCGATAATTAGAAGGAGAAAAAATTTCATGCACATCTTCATTAGAAAACTCAGTTTCATATTCACTTTCACTTTCAATTGGATCATTACTAAGCTCATCACATGAAGAAGACTCTACTTCCTGTTGAATATAAATCTTGAATTTTTCACAACACCCTTCAAGAAGTTTGTCAAAAGAGTAGTACCTACTGAAATGATTATTGAAAGCTGCATGAAATTCTTGCAGGGAAGATATGATGGCAACAGGGAGTGAATGATACGACCACCTTCAAGCATCACCATGTAATGAGTATAACAACACCTTCATGAGAGCATATTCATGATATATATTCAACCGATCTATGCACTGATGAAAATCTATGAGATTTTGGGTAGGGTTATCCCCTTCATATCCATGAAATAAAGGCAGAAAATCTATGCATTCTAATAAGGAAGGCACATGATTAGGAAAACTAGGAATAGCTGAAAAATTGAAAGGTGCAAACCTCCGAGCCACGATATATTCCATGGCTATGATTTTCCTATATCATTGAAGTTTCCAACATGATCTTCCTTCGTGGAGTGGATTTGAGTGGAGTCGCCAAGTGAATGATGTAGTCCTGATTATGTGACCATCCCTTGTTCACCATCAAAAGCTGGATCTGATCAATGTTGTTCTCCCAGGGAAGATTTATCATTCATCTCTGTCCCCGACAATGGCGCCAATTATGTTAGCACTCCAAGAGTCACTCCCAGAAAACAAATGAGATTAATCTTGGTAACATAGAAATAAAAATGCTTGATTGGTTTTATGGATTAAGAAAAGGAAAACAAGGAAGGGAAAGGACAATAAACTGTTGTAAATCAATGATGGACCATTGGGCTATGGAGTCAAGCAAACACCCTGCTTATTAAATGCAATCAATATGCATATAAGATAAAGGTTTATTGAATAGAGGAATAAAAATATAACACAAAGAAGAGCATCTATAAGGCAGATATCCTCTCTGCATAAATGAATTCAAGGTACTTGAATATAAACAATGACTAATAGGCAAAATACATAAGATCCTCATATGCTCAAGAATCCATTAATCAAAGGAAACCATGATCCTCAAGGTGTACAATTAATTAAAGTAAGAAGACAAATTGGGAAAGAAAACAAAAGATACAATTTGATAACACATATATTATGAACCTTCAATAACAAAAATCTTTACAAAAACAAAATCCCCTCAGGGTTACAATGATCATAGGCAAAGTGCCCCCTACATATCTCTCATCTCTCTTGCTCATGAATCCCCTCTCCAAGAGATATCTCCTTCCTTAAATAGAAAATAACATCCAAATAAACTTAGGAGGTCAAATCCCATCTCCTCCATTGGATTCTAAGCCTAGGAGATAGGTGGCAACAATAAGAGAGACAAAAATCCAACAAACTGCTGATTTTCAGGAATTTGTTGGAAATCATTAATAAAATGTCTCCACCTCATTGCATGAAGCCTTTGTTGGAGATAAATCTTAGGTGTAGATGTACCTTGACATATAACTAATCCTTAAGAATCCATTCAAACTCTCCTTGACATGTGGCAACCTCCCAACAAAGCAAACATCAAAACTGTGACCGCTACAGGAAATTAGTATGCAGCGCCACTGTGTAGAGTACATAATTCCTACTTCTATATCCAATATCTCTCAAACCAAAACACATTTTGAAAAAATGAGAGAGGTGTTTGTTATTTGGAATGTTTTGAATAAAAACCTCCTCCAGTTTTCAAAAATACATTCTCAACTTCTCATAACCCAAGTTTTAAATTAGTGACTCAAAATTGGCAGAATAACTCTGCACAATTCGTTTTCTGCCAAAATATTACACAACGCCTGTAGGTAGCGCCCGACTGTGTTACAGTTTTAGGTAGAAATGTCAAAAAGTAGAACCTTCAATCTTGAACATGTGAAGAGTAGTTGGTGGTTTTTTATAATGTCGAACCCAATGTGTTTAGGTGTCTTAGAAGTAGGTTGTGCACTTTACCACTGAGGGAGTTAACACATTAGAAAAAATCCAAAACTTTGATAGTTAGGCTCTTCTAGATGAGAATTATTATGCTAACACATACATTTGTTTGTTCTATCAAGACTTGGTGGTAGCCAAACTTCAAATCAATATTACTGAAGTAGTTGGTCACCGTGATTTGATCAAGGACGTCGTCAATTCGAGGAATCGGGTAGCAATTTCTAACTTTGATTTTATTCAGGGCACGGTAATTAATGCAGAGTTTTCAGGTTCCATATTTCTTTTGTACCAGTATGATTGGGATCCCGCAAGGTGATGAGATGGGATGGTTGTGCCCCTTGTGGAGCACTTCTTGGATCTGTCACTTTATCTCCTCATTCTCTAACAGAGAACGATGGTAGACTGGACCATTGGGAAATGGTGCGTTGAGGGTCAGATCGATGGGGTTCTTGACCTGATAGTGCAAAGGTACCCTAGTAGGTGAGGAGAATATATCTAAGTATGCTTCCATGACCTTATCCACTTGCTTCATCTGTGTGGATAGGTCGGCCACATAGACCCTATATGTGGTTGAAATATTTCACGCATTCTGAGAGTGAATCACGAAGAAGACAAACATCCCCATCTGAGAGATGACCTTCCTACATTTCTTGGTAGAGATATAGGAAATAACACTAGGTGGGACTGCCTCTAGTATCCTTTACAATTTCTTGTTCAAGGTAATAATAACACTGTGAGGCCTAGACTCATATACAACATGTAATTTCCATAAATATGGTTGGCCCAAAATAAAATTACAAAATTTGAGAGGGGCAGCATCACACAATACCTCGTCTTTGAAGGGATTGATTTCATATGACATGCATTATTGTTGGTTGACACTGATGTCACTTCCTTGGTGGAGCCATCTGATCGTGTAGGTTTTTGGGTGCGATGTTGTCAGTAGGGCGAGTCGCTTGACAACCTCTGTTGAGATGAGGTTCTTTTTTCTACCACTATCAACGATGATGTGCAGTGGGGTACCCTTCACCCACATCTATCAATGAAAAAGGCACTCACCTTCCTTTGGATCGTCTATTTCACTAGGCTAGAACTTGGTGGTAGAAACAGTAGCACTGGGTTCTTCATCAATGATCTATCTCCCCCTTTCTAGTTTGGACTCAGATTCAAAACCCGCATCTGATTCATAGCTTTTCACCTCAACCACCAATGACTTCTTTGAGTGGAAATAAACAATGTTATGCTAGGGGCTCTTATGGAAGTCGCACAAGTTCCCGATATCTTTCTTTGTCTTTTTGGTGTCCTTCTTTGCTTGCCGCATGGCCTGGTTTTCCTAAGTTGATCCTTATTTTCTCCATCCTTTGTTATACGAGTTGGGGCCACCCTTTATTGGCTTTTGTTGTGAGGGGTTCTGAGGCCCAAATTATCGCATCTTTTGTTTGAGATTCTACTCGATTTTGACAACATATCGATAGGCCAAGCCCATGGATGAGATGTTCATAAACTCCATTTTATCTTGGATGTATCTATGCATACATTCACGATACTTGAGCACTAGATGTGGCTCAGAATATTTGATACCCAGCTTCATGTGCAAGGTATGGAAGATATTTGTGAACTCGGGCATTGCTTAGTCTCTTTCCTGCCGCAGTGTGGTCCATTTTGTATACAGGTCATCATAGCTTCCAAAAAGGTAGTAATGTTCCTTAATAGTATCTCTGAAGGACTCCCAGGTGACCTCGACTATAAATAATGAGGTTTCCTCTATTTCCTTCTGTTCAAAGAAAGTTTCCCACCAATCTTTGACATGGAGAACGACTTTGAGGAGCGTAAAAGTAATATTTTCTCTATTCAAAAATTTATGGATAGAGATATTCCCTTCTAGAAGATTCACTCATTTTTCTACAAAATCTTTGTCTATATAACCTTCAAATATAGGAATATCGAAGTTGATTTGTACCTTGAAGGGGGTGGCGCCTCCGTTTGAGGAAGATGTGTTGCCTGTTGGTAGCCACCGTAGGATTTGTGAAAAACTATCCATCATATCATTCCTCTATTGCATGAGGGATTCCTTGAGAAACATTTTGAAGGGATATTTTTTTCCATCGTATTTATTTTCTCCCTCCATGAGAGGTTTCTTGGGCGTGTGAGATCTTTTTTCCTCAAGATAAACAAGCTCGAGACCCAATTATTTGTATCATGACCTCGTTGGGGACATGCATTAAGAATGACAAGGAGAATAATGATATGATACCACTGATCCATATTTTACGAGAGGAATGAAATGAATACATATTGTTATCAAAATATGATTAACACAAAATAAATGAACGGGTTTCTATTCAATAAGGAAATAAGATGAAACTGTAAAATTTCGCAGAAAAAAAGATTCCTAGAATGGTGGCGGCTTATCTCTGAGAAGAGATGTGACATTTGGGATCATTCACCAACAATTGATTACAATGAGGCTCTAAAGGCCTTTTTCCAATAGACAAGAATGTCAAAAACCTTATACATCCAAAAACCTAACCCTAGGAGATGACGCACCAAAAGTCATGTGAGCCACATTTGGGTAAGCTAGTACATCAACTTCCCGGGGTTGTAACTTTTGCATACGATCTCCGTTTTAGGAGAATGATAGCCCATTGGAAAGGTTTATCTGAGGAATACACATATATCATGTGGTGAGCCCTAAAAACGTTTTTTAGGGCCTCAAATAACCTTGTAAGTTATGGTTCCAAAAATTAGGAAAAAACTGCAAAACTGCAAAACCGCCAAAATGAATTAGTTGGAATAGGTGGGAGGCCACCAACATCCATTTGGATCACATAGTTGAGAATAGAATATAGGAGTGGGATTTGAGAGAATAAAAAAAGAGGAATAAGACTATTACCATCCATTGATGTGATAGCGTCAAAGTACATAGTAAATGCCTCTTTCTTTGTATTTTTGTTTTCATAATTGAAGAAAAGAGTGTAGAGCATAGGCCTCACTTTCTAGTTGGGTTTTCTCCCATATTTGGTTTCCTAGGATACATCTTGCGATAGTTTGTGTGGATGTTGTGTTCAATTTATTAATCTTTCCTTTTACATTTTAGTTATTTTCATAAATTTGGGCAATAACACAGTGATAATAAATCTAGAATCTAAGAAAATAAACCTGGATAATAAAATATTTCAGCATAATTCATGATCTATTGTGACAAATTGTTCTAGTGGAATATACACGGTAGTTTATAGATAAATGATGTTCATTCTAAATTCCTAGAACAATAGGTACCATGATGGGAGAAAATACTATTGAAAGGGATGAATGAGATGTAAGGAGAGAAGCAATTATGGATTGATGGTGCCTTAACTAGATGGGCATAGTGAAGAAAATGAGTGAATAGATGAAAAAGGATATCGATGATAAAAGAAGTAGTGAAGTAAGGTTTTGGGAGTTGTGGCAACTAAAAAAAAGTACAATTGTTTGAAATAAAAAAGGTTTTATGACGAAAAAAATTCTAGCGAGAGGAAATACAAGTGAAGGGACATTAACAAGATCTGAAGGAAAAAATTTGAGAGGACTATAGATGGATACTAAAGTCCAAAATAATGGAAACGAGTAGATATACCTTTATGAGGAGTTGTGTTCAAGTGAAAAAGCATTGAAGAACCAAATAAGAGGGGAATGGAAGGTCACATGCATGCAAAAGATGTGCTTGCAAAGAACTTTCAACCTCAAGGTAGGGGAGGTAGAGGTTAAGGATAGGGATACCAAGGAGATAGAGTTAGTAGAATATATAGGCCTATATAATGCTATAATTGTGATGAGGCGGGCCACATTGCTTGTGATTACCCAGTTCCTCTATATCCAAAGTGTAACCATTGTTGAATTTTTTATCATACCACTAGGGCCTATCTTGATTTGGTTGAAAAGTGGGAAGCCTATGCAATATAGGGGACGACAAACCTAGCCATCATTTAACTTATGCCAATTAGTGGAGGTGTAGGAACCACCATTAGTGTGGTGGATAGAAGAGGTGTTTGGAATAATGTGTATACCATCAATATAACAACAAAAAATATTCAAAAGGCTATCCTAGGAGCCCTAAAGTTTAATGTTGTGAAATCGAAATATTTCTAGTAATAAGTAATCGAAATGTTTAAGAATGAACATTCCCTAAACACTCTAGAAGTTTCAAAAAGACCTACAACATGTGCATCATAGTTATTGAACTAGATGTTGTACAACAACTCCCCTACCCAATGATAGAAGTAGCTCCATTGAAATAGTATGTCTAATACCCCCAGGTTGATCTCCATCTATAATTGTACATATTCTTTTATAGGATGGTGAGCCAAGATATTATGGGCTTTAGTGCCTATGTGATTATTAGGCTAAAGAGCCTAGATGCTAAAAGGCCAGTGTGCCTATCATTGTAATATGTAATCACCCATAGTATTAATAAAATCACACCACTTCTACAGACCAACCAAACAAAAGAGTATGGGGGGATAAACTCCACTAGAAAGGGAAAGGAGGCTAAGGGTATAGGAAGAGGAGATAAGACTAGAGGGATTAAGCGAAGGGAATATTTTAATAATATTCCTAAAACTTTAATTTATGGATACATATACATTATTTTATCCTAAGTTTCCAAAGAAAGGTAATGGATTACATGTAGGGGACAAAGTTAGTCCTTATTTTCCAAGTGTCACATAAGACCCATGCATACATAATTTGTGGATGTAGTGTAATATCCATCATTTATTCATCAGTATTCTACCATTCCATCCTCGGTAATGCAAAGTTTCACTATGTAGTCATACCTAGATTGGGAAAGACTGGTAGTGTTTTCTAGGTATAATTAAACTAAAGAAGAAGGTTGTCAGGACCATGTGCTATGAAGAAGCAGGTTGTCAGGCCTGTGAATATTCTCTCTAGGTGAGAGAAATGTTGGGAATTGATTCCCAAGGTGTCAAGATACAGCTACAGGGATATCATACTTCTTGTTTGGCATATTGTTGAATCCCCGGAAGGGAAGTGGGGAAGCCGAAGGACTGTTGAGAAGAAAAGGGGCACACTTCCTAGGGTGGGACAGGCATGTGGGGAATGAGAGGTTGTAGGTTGTCTTCCATAGTTGGCCCCTTAGCCTAGGTATTTTGGGTCATAGACATACCTTTCCTAGCTTAGGAAACCTTTTCCGTGGTAGATTTTTAGCCCCATCTCAGGGGTGACCAACTGCTGAGAATTATGAGCAATGAAGTATATGATTGGGAGGAACATGGAAGGTCTGGATGTAGTTGGTGTTTTTACGACAATAGATATGTGTTCCTTTAACAAGTATTATTATGTGGTGTAATGTCTATAATTTTGTTAATTTCATTCTATTGTAATTATTTTTTCCTGTTGCTTACTATGCATAATGTGTTTATTTATTTGGTTGAAATTCTATATGTATACATGGATATTATTGTACATTGTTATTATTCTGCACAACTTTCTTCATATGCAGAGAATATCAATAAATCATAATGGTATAAGAGGTTGGAATTTTGATGTGGTATTTCCCAATAGGGAGTTGGGGATGTTACAAAGTGGTATTAGAGCTCTAGTTTCAACATTGAGCCTGCATGGGCTGATTAACAGAGCACATAAGTGAAATTTACAAATTATGAAGGAAACTTGTTTGACAGAATGCCGAAAAAGTATGTCTGCAAATTGTTTGTTGAAATTACTATAGTGAAATTGGGGAAATTTCATGATAAATTTGAGGGAATTTAGCCAAGGATTAGAAATCCCAAAATTTTGATTGCAGAATGAGAAAAATCAAGGCATGCACATGGCCAAATTTCAAAATCACAAAGGCATTCATTGCAGAACTGGTAGAAATCTCGAATTCCAGAAGGGAATTGGAGAGAAACTCGCAACCAGAATGGTTAATCATCCATGTAGGGATTTATTATGTTGTATATAGGGGTGATTTTCTCATTAGAAATATTATTACAGAGTTTCAATGGCACCGAATAAGGAAATTAAGAATTGGGGCAGAATTAAGCAAAGGCCCCAAATTTTTACAGTTAAATTCATGGAGAAATTCGATGTGCAAAGTTTGAATTTCATGTGCATAGGTCGATTCAATGTTCACAAGGTCAGAATTGACCATATCGAGTTTATTTAAGACATTCAATGATGGCAGTGAAGATAACTATGAATTGGGAATTTTTGGAAATTTTGGAAAATAGGCAAAATTGGAAAATTTTGGGATTTTTTTTGTACGCTAACGTCAATATGAAATGGGAGCCATGTGTCAGTTGATTTGGAAGAGTGGTGTCATGTGATTCCATGGTGGAAGGTATATAATGTAATACAAAGCATAGGTGGCATGTGATATGGTTCCCATGATGATAGTGTTTTCCTACCTGGCAGAACCCAAGCCTAGGACATGGGTCAAACCCGTTAATTGTGGGGGAGTCTTGGGTGGTTAATTTAACCATAGGTTGGGGGGGGGGAATGTGAATATGTGTGACCCACCACCCAATTATTAATTGGGTTTAATTTTTGATGCCCCTCCCCCCTTGGTTAATGGTCAACAAGTCTGGGGGCCCGCAATACAATGTGGACTGTTGATAACCACCGACACCCTTTGCATGATGAATGATAGGTCAATGCAACATGCACCTCCACAAAATAAGGTAAATGGGTTAGGTATGGGGCCACCCATCCCCATGACCCAATGATATGGTTCCACTTTAGAAGCCAAGGACTGGTGGGGCCGAAATATAATATGTGCACGCCAATGAAGGAGAAAGAGATAAAGGAAAAGGAAGAGGAAGGTAGAGTCGAACAGGGTATAATAGATGGCTAAGGAGTTGACATGGAAACACCCCAATATGATAGGTGGACTTAGGTGCCACATCAACATCCAATTTAGCGTAAGGTGGCTAAAATTATCATAAATTAATAAAAAATATTGGAAATTTTGGTGTTTTCCAGGTCATGTTTTTCTAGGGTATTTTTGAGGTGCTAAACAATGCTTTTCGCTACTTAAAAACCACATGAACAGAGTGTTCCAAATTATATTCTATCTATGCATATCAAATGAAAGAGTCCAGAGAGATATTTCTAATAGTGTAAACCATTCATCAAACAAAGTTAGTATGAGTAAGTTAAAGGCCAAATAGTGCAAGATAAATTTGGAGACCCAATGAACTTCCGAGGACCATCACTTCCTTCTCCATAATCAGATTGCAGCACAATGGAATTATATGAAAATATCATGAGCCATAGAATACATACATGTATTCAAAATAGAAATATGGGAACATAAAATGTATAGAAACGAATAGAAGGTATGTGTATCATTCAAGGCCAAAAATATTATTTGACCTGAAACTTTAGTAGGCAATATCTAGCAGCCTAGAGCTCAAATGAGGATGAAACTAGGCCATAATGTACAACATATGGTCATGAAGGAACCCAGTTGAAATATTATCAAATTTATAAAGGATTAGGTGCAAGGATGCATAATCACAATTAAAAATTGCACTTGGATTAGGTGTAAGGATGCATAATCATAATTAAAAATTGCACTTGGATTAGGTGCAAGGATGCATAATCATAATTAAAAATTACACTTGGTTGAAGGATTTTTTGGGTAATAATAAAATGACTATAACTTTATGCTCAAAGCTCATAATTGTTACACATGAAATTTGCACACCTAGGTACCTCTCCATAAGTGTTGTAAGTGTCATATAAGTGTCTCATACACCTTGACACCATGGAATAACCTATTTCACAATCCCTAGTCGATGTGGAGGAGGGATATATTACATGAAGGTCAAAATACCAAGTGCACATGAATTATTATTAATATTCATGGAAAATAAATTAATTAAGTGTGAGAATCCACCTCACATTTGGTTTCCTATTTTTTAGGGAAGGTGGAGGATCTCATGAATGGTTGAAATATTTCCTCCTTAAAATCCTTGACCTATATTTACTCCCTTAAATCCTTAAGATATATTTTCTCCCTAAATATCTTAGAGATCCCATTTTACTGGATCTAATGAGTGATCCTCTCCATGGTGGTTAAGCCTCCAAATCCTATATAATGACGGATTTCCATGGATAAGGGAGGAATGGTGGATATTTGAGGTATCAAACCTATGGTCTTGGGAGAAATATTTAGGATATGAAACCTATGATTTTGGGATATTTGTGAAAGGGCTAGATGAGGCAGACATGGGGAAGTTGTTGCAACTACATCTACAGTCTGTAATTATTTATTTAAGAGTTTTCATTAATATATTGCTTGGCCTATTTACTTATAACCTTTGTCTCTTTACATAGGTTTGTATTATATCACTATTTGATTGGACTAATCTTATAGAGTAGAGTAGGATTTCTTTGTCTTTTGTTTTCCATTGGATTGTAGGTATCGAGTGGTGCTGAAGAGTTTGGAGATCAAGGTCAAATTGGAGCAACAAGGACAAACATTGAAATAAGGGGAATACAAATTTCTTCCTTATCCTTATGTTTCTAATTAGTTATTTAGATTCAAAGGAATGCTAGTTTCCATTTGCATGTTTTCTGTCTTGGTATAGGGGTCTAGAATCCAAGAGGATAGTCACCTGTCCACAGGGGTATTTTCCTACAACAGAAATTGTTAACTCCACTGGGGATCGACATTGATTTTTATTTCCTTGGGTTTTCCCTGAAATTTTACCACTTTTAGATCATTTTTATTATTTTTTCATGATCCATTACCTTTCTCCCATCTTCACTAGCAATTTCACCAATTTCTGTGAATTCTGGGTGAGTTGTTTTTGAATTTTTTGTCTCTGTTTTCAATTTCTGGGAAGGGTAGCACTCCTCTAGAGTGAATATTAGAGAACTTATATCTGATAAGCACCCCTGTAAAGTGATTTACATAGCACTATAGCGCTCCGTGACCTTTATTTAGGGAGCACTAGTCTCTTTCTAGGAGGTTTTCTGCCTTCTTCTGCTCATTTTTTTGCAGTTTATTTTTCATAAGTCTTTACCCAGACTCTGTATGTTGGTTTTTGAAGTTTTTTAGGTTCAGATTCGGTAATTATAACTTCCTATTGTATTGATTGGATCTTGAAACATTTTCAGAATTTTGAAATTTCCCTTTCTTGTTGCTTGGTTTGTTGGGACAATTTTAGTGATTCCTCTTTCTCCCTATCTGTTCTTGGATTCTTCTATGCATTTTATTGTACTCCTTGAATGTTTGTTGGTTGAAGAATCCTTTAATGAGTTATTGTTTGAACAGGTTATCTCCTACTTGTTTTCTTTCAATTCTCATTGCTTTGAGTGCATGCTTTATTTGAAGCCATGTTTGCTTCATGTTTTTTGCATCTGCATCTGACTCTTTCTTTTAATTGAAAGTAGTGGAGCATTAAAGGATTTGAATTTAATTTCTTTACACATTAGAATCAAACAAAGAATATAGTTGCATTATTTATTTTTGGTAGTGAAATTAGCTTGCATTTGAAGTAGCAAAATTGCATGGTTTTTTGGGGGGGCAAGAATCATGTCTTGGTGTATAGTCTTTGTGGATCATTTCTTGAGGATCTTGATATTGATGAGTTTAATAAAATTTTGGGACATTGTGCATCTGGGAATGATAAACATTTTCTCCTTATCATAATATAGCTTTCATTGAAGTGAAATATTTGCATTCTCATTCTTTGCATTGTTTAGAGTTGTTCAAAACATCATTTATTCCATGCCATTTTCCTCTTGAGTAAACAACAGCCTTAAAAATCAAGTGCTAAACTAAAATTTATCAGACATTTTTACATTTTATGGTAGAAAACCTACATTATCTTAGAATGTAGGGATTTGGAAATGGTTGAAAGGATAACTTTCCAAAGTTGTCAAACAAACATAGAATCTTGTGTTAGGGAGCAGTGAAATCCATTTACTGCATTTTGTCCTGGGAAGCCCTTCTCACAAAAGGGTCAATCACGAGGTCGCATTAAGATCAACATAGCGACTAATCCTAATTTTTTGGTCTTAGTGTAGTGATTGTGTGTATTATTGGGGGTCACTTGAGAAAAAAAACCTGTGCGGGTCTTCTCAAGTCGATTTCAGGCTCAAATACCTTGCCTTTGCACATATATCAGACCGTTGACTATTTCCCCATGCATCATTGTTGTATTTGGTAACCTTAGTGACCTTTCTCTTTATTTTCTTTACACAAGGTGACGGTGAAGGGGAGTCTTTGTTGTACCAGGAACAAATGTTGGTCAAACTCACTTGGGCTCCTCGGAGGGTAAATCCACATTTATTGTGTGGAATCTTGCAACAAGGCGTAATTCTGTTAAGAAGGTTGCCAACATAATTGATCAACCTGATATAATCCCATCCCCTTCCTATATTGATCTCGTGATGTTGGATTTAATCACCAACTAGTGGTTTCATCGTGAGAAGGTTTGTTTGATTGTTTCCTTCTCAAATTTGTAGCATGTGTTCTTTGTTTTCCTTAGTGGACCTTAGGTCGATTCATTTTCAATGGCATCAACTCCTGGAAGTACCAATGGAGGAACCCATTTTCCCAGGGAACCTTTCACATTTCCTTATTTTAGAAACATTGGTCCTCCATGAATTGCCACACTGAGTCTTCCAAGACTCACGATCAGATTACCGGTTTGGTTGTTCCCCACTCTAGTGATCTCGAATCTTGCTAGTGCTTCGAATGCACCTAGTGATTCAGATGTAAGCACACCACCCACACATCAACCTCATGTCGACTTTTCACCTTCTTCACCCGTTAAGTCTCCTTACCTTTCTCCTTCTTTTCCTAGTGAAATCTCTAAAGAAAGTAGAGAGGTTGATAATAATAAGAAGAAATGGAAATAGAAGAAGAAGAAGAACCCAAAAAGGACCAAGCCTCCAGTTACAGTAAAATCCCTCTGCGAACAAGTGTATTTCCTCTTGAAACCTAAATCTCTAGGATCAAGATAGAAAGGTGATAAATTTGGTCACTGACATCTTTTTAAACCTAGATAACTCAATCAAATAGAGAAAAGGAAGAAGACTATACCTTTTTGTCGATGTTTTTCCTTGCCCAGTCCAAGTTGAGCCTTGATCCCCAAGCCCTTCAACAAGTCCTACAATCCAATAACAACAAATACAAAACAACTTCCTATTCTACCATGATTAATCCAAAACTAGATCTATCTATCAAAGACAAGTTCATGTAGACATAAAGAACCTTTAAAGAAGCAGGTCAAGCACATGTATTAATGAGTACTAGATAGAAATACTTACAAACCTTTGATGAAGTTGCAGCAGCCTCTTCCATCTCTCCTTGTCCATCCCCTTTCTCAAATAATCCACAATCAAAGTGAATATGCTTTACTGATTATATCCTATATGAGATCATAATTTTGTTGCCTCTAAACTCTGTTTTTTTCACCATGAGAAGGCATCCTTATATAAGATTGGAGAGGCCCAACCACCTTAGAGATTCTTGGGATAGGTTGAGGATATTTCCCCATCAGTTGTGGATCCTCCCTAAGATCCAACTTTGACCTCAGATTCGAATCCAACTAACTCCATAGATGAGGGGGATTTTCCCTTGATTTTCCTCAATAGTTAAAGATTCCCTCAAATAGCCCAACACTCCCTTAGAATGGGACACAAAGTGTTGCAATGCTCCCCCAAAGAAGGGTAGGGAGCACTGGAACTTCCTGATAGTGGGTAGGGGAGCGTTGCCCAAAATTTCCTTAAAAAATCCCATCACTCCCCCAGAAGGGTGCACAGAGTGCCAGAACGCTCCCCCCAAAAAGGGTAGGGAGCGTTGGCACTCCCTGACAGTGGGTAGGGGAGCACTGGCCATCAAAAATGACTTTTGAGTGGTTCTTCCCATGGAAAAATCTTTGTACTCTTCATTATATGATTTATCCTTCTTAAACTAGTCTTTGAGGGTGTCTTAAGTGTCCTTGTGATGTTGTTAGAGAAACGACATAAGCGAGATGGTAGTATGATGTTTGTGACACTTGCGACATTACGGACAAGATGAAACACTTGTGACACTGGTAATGATGCCAATAAGTCATCATTGGAGTGAGTAATTTTGATGTGTAACATATTTCCCCCCAAAGTGAGAAGTTAGAGGACGTGTTGATTGAAGTACTTTGTAGACTTTTTCGAGCAAGGGATTGACTCGAATAACCTGGTAGAAGTTGCACACAACCATCAAAAAATTTTAAGATATATTTCAAACCCAAGGCATGCATACCTATGCTTGGGTGATAAATACTTGCAAGGTATGGCCACCATAAAATACACTGTGGATCCATAATTATATTAACAAAAAGGTATAGACACCCAAGATACAATGTGGATCTATACTTCCATGATAAGAACTGATAATAGCCATGAAAAATACAAAGTGGATATATGATACAACAAGACATAGCCATAGACCAATACAAAGTGGATCTATGTGACATTATATGTGTCGATGTTCAAGAGAAACTCCATCGCAACTTGGGAGAAGTACATACCAGAGTGATCACTCAACCCAGGGTCTTCTTACCGATACCGATGCGGTACAATTATAACCATGTGAATAGATGTCATGATGTCGAACATGGAATAAACCACTTGATTACCGGTCAATGAGGTAAACCGTTAACAAGTGCGAGGGAAATCACCATTGATGTCAATGATTCCCAAGGTATCCTAATATGTTCCAGTGAATGTGAATAAATGAGTTGAAGTTGAACATCTGTGGAATCATCCGATCAGGGGTCAATGATGTAAACCCATTGTGGGAAGTGAGAAGTCCTATCATTGAGGCATGCAGGTCCCAAGGTACTAATGGTTTCTAAGTCTAATTCCCAGATAATGTGTTGAAGTCGACAGGAAAATAATCATCGAAGGAGGGCCTTGATGTATCCCCCATCAATGACATGAAAATGACATAGATATGTAAATTGGTAGATCAAATGAACATGGACTAACACAAGTATTGAAACAATAAATTCTTGATGGTTGAATCTCGAGGCAAATACTTCCCTTTAACACTGAGGAACAATAGTAGAAACATGACGTGGACCAAAATATGATGATGCAATGGATACTGTGTCTTTCGTCAGGTGACCCAAAGGAGTAAGAAAACTTAGATGATTGGTTCAGTGCAGAGGTTCAGTGGATTAAAATGCGTGCAAAGACAAAGTTCCATGTTCCAGACCGACCGTAAGAGTGACTTGTAATGTTTTCAAAAATTGCTTGGCTTCCTTCCTTCAATTTTTCCCCCCATCCAGATAGATGATTACCTCTTTTTAATTTAACGATATCAAGGAGGGTAACACATGCTCGATATAAATCACCTTCAGTAATTCCCTCTTCCTTTGTTTAATTAACTGGAAGAAGTAAGGGTTCATTCCCATATGGGCCCTTCAATGTATGATTTTTTTAACAAGTCCAGAGAAGGTAAACTCGGTGATTTTTCATGTTTAGAGAGTCTGAAAAGAACTTAAAGATGACTCCAGGGTTGTCTTTTTTTGTAATTTTATTCTTTCGAGGTCGAAAAAGAAATAAACTACCACTCAGAAGATGCTCTTTGAAACCTTTTAATGAGTGTGAAAGGAAGCAAGATCACTCGACAATATTTTCATGTTTAGAGAATCTAAAAAGAGCTTAAAGATGACTCTAGGGTTGTCCTTTTTCGTAATGTTATTCTTTAGAGGATGAAAAAGAGATAAAAGTTTACTCAGTTTCATTCTCATGTTTTTTACAAGCATGAGAAAGAACAAATACTAAGCTCGGTATTGGTTTCATTTTTACACAAGCTTGAAACAAAATTAAATTATGCTTGTAAATTCCCAACATAATTTCCAAAGGTCAGGATACCCATGGATGCTTGGTACTCTTCCCCCAGCTTGAAAATCTAGTGGCATAACTATAGAATGATAATTAAAGTCTAGAGACATGCCCCCCCAAGATTTAATTCATTCACTGAATTTGAGGTTGTCACCAATTTCTGTACTAGATGGAGAAAAAGGATAAAGGTGGATGAAATGAAGGTTCAAATACAAGACCTAATGAAAGACTCAACTTGGAATCTATGATATCTAGCGAGAGACTCAACCTAACGGGAGAGGTGACTGTTTCATTTTTAAACGAGCTTGACACAATAAAAGAACTATGCTCAAGGATTCGGGTTCAATCCCCAGAGTTCTGTTTCATTTTTTAACGAGATTTCTACAGAGAAGAAAAAATATGCTCGTGACCTCTTCTTGATCATGGCTTCCAAGAGGATAATTCTTTGGAAGGAATATATGTCAAGAGACAAACTTCAATCATGGATTCCAAGAGATCTTCACTGGACGGAAGAAAAACACTCTGGAAGGAACACATGTCGAGGTCCGCAATAGGGGTAAGGAGATCAAGCTCCAATAGACTTTTCGAAGAGATCACCATGTCAACTACCAGATATAATTCATCAGAAGTTGAAGTCATGGGAGACAATGCCACATAATTGACCTATGGCAGGGGTGATACCGACTGCATATAAGACCCATTTAGGGAGGTCATTTGGTTGATTTTCAAGTTAGGTCCAATGAAAAAAATTTGATCAATAGTCACCATTCTTCCATCATGAGGTAAATATATCACACGAAAGAGAGTTGACACAATATCTCTCATGGAATAGACATAATCTTGCCCAAGGCGTAAATCGAAATCCAAGGGGTCTTGGACTACCATAACATCAATAAAGACAGTTTTCCCTCCCAAAGTTACAGGAAACTGAGGAAGGATCCCTAAAGGGTGACTGGTTCTTCTGTTAAAAGCGATAAGAGTATGCGTAACTAGCACAAGCTAAGGATAACCCAAAGGTTTCCAAGCAATAGAGGACAAAATACTAATGGATGAACCTTCATCTATCAGTGCATGAGGAACGTCTTGACCACAAACCTATACTGTAATATTGAAAGGAATGTGAGAGGTAATAAAAGGTCAATTTATGATCCAGATGGATATCGATGGCCACCGACCTTTTCCAACTGGCTCAAAACAATTTTCTTGCAATTTTGGTAATTTACTATTTTTAGCAGTTTTCACTTCTGGGGCCATTTTGAGGGCCTAAATGAAGGTTTTTCGGGGTCGTCCCAACTCAATGATATAAAAAGGAATGATTGAGGCCCCAAAATGAATCTCCTCGATGATACCTTTCCAACGGGTTATCATACACCTAAAATGGATATCATATGCAAAAGTTACGACCCTGTGAAGTTAATGTACTAACTTACCCAAACGGGGCCCACATGACTTTTGGCGCTTCATCTCCTAGTGTTAGGTTTTTGGATGTCTAGGGTTTTTGGAATTCCTATTTATTGTAAAAGGATTTTATAGCCTTATTGTAATCATCTTCTTGTGAATGAGCACAACCGTCACATCTCTTCTCAGAGATAAGCCACCACCATTCCAACAAACGTGTTTCCGATGCATTTTACAGTTTCAACTTACTTCATTATTGAATATAAAACTAGTTTTACCGTATATCTGTTATTTTGTGTTAAGAATATATTAATAATCTGTATTCATTTTTTTCTTCTCATAAAATATGGATCAAGTTAGCACACCCCAATCAAAAAGGATGGCCTCATTACTTGGAAGGGGTTTCACATGAGAGGGAGTAATGCCCCCCAACATGGTAGATTCTCTATAAACAAGCAAAAATGTGGCCAAAATATTGTTTACTCTCTAGTGGGATAGTAGGATCAATTGATAATGACATCAAATCGACCATGTGGGTTTCATTCTCCAAGAGGAGAATGGGGTCGATAGGTGGAAACAGATCAACCGCTTGGGTTTCACTCTCTAACGAGAGAGTGGGATCGACCAAAGATTGGATCAGATCAACCAATTTTTCAACTGGTTCAACTAAGGACGTGACCATATTGATGACATGATCAACCAGAATGGCTGATGAAGGGACCAAAGCAACCACTTTGGAAATCGCCAGAGGAGGAGTGGGATTGACCACGTTGACACTCTTCATATGAAGAGTGGGACTGACCAAGGATGGGACTGGATCAGTCACTTGGGTTTCACTTTTTAGATGAAAATTGGGGCTGATCAATGATGGGCCTGGATTAGCTACTTTGGTAAGTGGTTCAATCTAGGATGAAACTAGATTGACCACTTGATCAACCAGATTAACCGGGGATGGAACCAGATTGACCATTCCATCAACTACTGACAGGTTGGGGGAAATATTATGATAACCAATTGGGAGTTGAATATTTTCCAAAAGAGAATAATCCTCATCCATACATGGAAAAAGGTGAGAATAATGATCACCTTCGCATAACATACAAGGAAATTTGACAGTTTTCTTCTTCTTACCAACCTTAATGTCACTAGTTGACGGGGTGTCACTAGCATGTTGAGCAGGGGTCGATGATGTGGAGGACCACATTTCTAAGATCTTGGGAAGATCACGGTAATCCCTTAGAAATTGGTCACTCTTACAAAGACTGCAAGGGAATTTGGGTTTTAGATTCTTCATTTTAATGTTGTCGACCTCATCAACACTCCTAGTACAATTAATAGTAGCTGGTTTCTTGGATCCAACGTCTGATATGGTTGGAGGCTTGGTCCTTTTCTGGTTCTTCTTCTTCTTATCAACCTGGCTACTCTCTTTAGAGATTTCACTAGGAAAAGAAGGATAAATGGAAGGAGACCTAACAGATGAATAAGGAGAAAGGTATACATGAGGTTGA
The DNA here is from genome assembly GCA_009831015.1 of Picea engelmannii. Lineage (NCBI taxonomy): Eukaryota > Viridiplantae > Streptophyta > Pinopsida > Pinales > Pinaceae > Picea > Picea engelmannii. The sequence goes on from ML826655.1 coordinate 76,821, forward strand.
ATTGTGGGTGTTTTGCTTACATCTGAAGCACTTGCATTCGAGATCACCGGAGTGGAAAAAAACCATACTGGTAACCCAATTATGAGACTTAGAAGGCTCAAAGCAGCGATGTAAGAAGGACCAACGTTTCTATAAAAAGGAAAAAAAAAGGCTTCCCCTGGCAAAGGGGTTCCTTCATTGGTCATTACGGGAACCGACACCATAAAAAATAAAGATCCAACCTAGATTCTGCTAGGGAGAACAAACAACACATGCTAAAAATCTAGTAAGAAAACAAGCAAACAAAACCTTTTCACAATGAGCACACCAGTTGGGGATGAAATCCAATGTCATGGGAACAAAGTAAGAAGGGGTTGAGATAGAGGGGGTGGAAAAGTTACGTTGATGACCTTCTTAATGAACTTACACCTTGGTGCAAGCTCCCACACATAATCGTGGGTATACCCTCCAAGGAGCCCGAGTAAGTTTGGCCAACGTTGATTCCAGGTACCATGAATACTTGCCCCTCCATAGTTACCTTGTGTAAATAACCTAAAGGGATAGGCCACTAAGGTTACCAACTACAACAATGATTCCTAGGGAAACAATCGACAGTCTGATCCATGCGCAACAACAGGGTATCTGGCTCGAAATCAACTTGAAAGGATTCCACTCATCATTATGGGTACATGTTCAAGAGACCCCCATAATACACAAAATCTCTACACCAATACCAACAAAGAAGGTTGAGTAACTTTGCCAGTCTTAATGCAACCTCAGGTTTGACCCTTATGTGAGAAGGGCTTCCCAGGATAAAATGTAGCAATTGGATTTCACTGCTCCCTAACATAAGATTCTATGTTTGTTTTCAGATTTGGAAATTTATCTTTCACACCTATTCCAAAGCCCTACAACTGATCTGATGTAGGTTTGCTACCAGGAAATATAAAAATGTCTAATCAATTTTTAGTTTAGCACTTTATTTTTAAGGTTGTTGTTACTCAAAAGGAAAATGGGATGGATAATATGGTGTTTTGACCGACTCAAAAATTATGAATGAGATGAAGATTAAATATTTTCATTTTGATGAAATATATGCTACAAGAAGGAGAAAACATTCATCATTATAGATGCACAATGTCCCAAAAAATCCAAAAACCATGCAATTCCGCTACTTCAAATGTAAGCTAGTTTCACTACCCAAAAGAAAAAATGAATTTATATTCTTTGTTTGATTATGACGTATACAAAAAGTAAATAAAAAGCCTTCAATTCTCTGCTGCTTTCAATCAAGGGAAAGAGCCCTATGTAGATGCAAAAGACACGAAGCAAAAGAGCACAAAGCATGCACTCAAGGCAGTGAGGTATGAAAGAAAAAAAGTAGAAACTTGTTCTAACAAGAAAGAAAACCATCAAGGATTCTACAACCAATCAAGCATTCAAAGAATACAATAAAATGAAGAGAACAATCCAAGAAATGATAGGGAGAAAGAGAAATCACTCAAAATTGTCCTGTCAAAAAACAACTAGAAAAGACAATTTCACATTTCTGAAAAATGTTTCAAGCTCCAATCAAGACAATAGGGAGTGATAAGCATCAAAAACCATCAAAAAAAAATTCAAACAACTTCACAAACCAACCACAAACTCTAGGTAAAGATCTCTGCAAAACAGGTTGCAAAAGACTAAGCAGAAGAAGGCAAAAACTCTCAAAAAAGAGACTACCGCTCCCTAACACAAGGGTATAGAGTGTTGAAATGATCCCTAAAACACTGTAGGGGAGTTATGGTGCTCTATTATGGCCTAGGGGGGGGTTCTAGTCCTCCCAGAAAATCAGAAAAAGAGAAAACAATTGCAAACAACTCACCCAGAATGCATGAAAATTGGTGATATTGCTAGTGAAGGTAGGATAAGGTTAATGGATGATGAACCAACAGTAAAACTAACATGAAAGGTGGTAAAAGGGCATTTAAAAACCAAGTAAATACAAAATAGATGTCGTTCCCAAGTGGAGTCGCCAATTTCTGCTATAGGAAAATCCCCCTGCGGACAAGTGGATTTCCTCTTGAACCCTAAATCTCTAAGATCAAGACAGAAAGGTGATAACTTTGGTCATTGACATCATTTTAAACCTAGCTAATTCAATCAAATAGATAAAAGGAAGAATAATGTACCTTTTTTTCGATGTTTGTCCTTTCCCAGTCCAAGTTGAGCCTGGATCCCCAAGCTCTTCAACAAGTCCTGCAATCCAATAACAAGAAAGGAAAAATAACCTCTTATTCTACCATGATTAATCAAAAACTATATCTATCTATCAAAGACAAGTTCATGTAGACATACACAACCTTGAAATAAACAGGCCAAGCACATGTATTAATGAGAACTAGATAGAAATACTTACAGACCTTTGATGAAGTTGCAACACCCTCTTCCATATCTCCTTGTCCATCCCCTTGCTCAAATAATCCACAATCAAAATGAATATGCTTTATTGATTATCTTCCTTATGAGTTCATAAGTTTGATTCCTCTAAAATCCATGTGTTTTTCACCATGAGAATACCTCCTTATATAATCTTGGAGAGGCCCAACCACCTTAGATATTATTGGGATAGGTTGAGGATCTTTCTCCATCAGTTGTGGATCCTCTCTAAGATCTAGTCTTAACCTCAGATTCGAATCCAACTAACTCCAGAGATGAGGGGTATGTTTCCCTGATTTTCCTCAACAATCAAAGATTCCCTCAAACAACCCAACGCTCCCTCAGAGTGAGACACAGAGTGTTGCAACACTACCCCAAATAAGGGTAGGGAGAATATGCACTCCCTGACATTGGGTAGGGGAGCACTGCCCAAAATTTCGTTAAAAAATTCTAGCGCTCCCCCAGAAGGGTGCACAGAGTGCTGGAACACTCCCTGAAAGAAGGGTAGGGAGTGTTGGCACTCCCTGACAGTGGGTAGGGGAGCGTTGGCCTTCAAAAATGACTTTTGAGTGGTTCTTCCCATGGAAAAATATTTGTAGTCTTCATTAGATGATTTTTCCTTCTTAAACCAGTCTTTGAGGGTGTCTCAAGTGTCCTTGTGATGTCATTAGAGACATGACATAAGCAAGATGTCAGTATGATGTTTGCGACACTTGTGACACTTGAGGCCTTTATGCGACACTTGGGAAACTGGTAATGAAAACAATAGGTCATCATTGGAGTGAGTAATTTTTATGTGTAACACCTCCATCTACATCAGATGTTGGATCCAAGCAACCAACTATTGTTAATCATATTGGGAGTGTCTATTCGGTCGATAGGACTACAATGAAGAATCTGAAACCCAAATTCCCTTGCAGTCTCTGTACGGGTGACCACTTTCTAAGGGATTTCCATGGTCTTCCCAAGGTCTTAGAAATGTGGTCTTCCACATCATCTGCCCCTCCT